>JAWWMW010001828.1:152330-164448 GCA_035048345.1 Echeveria elegans | reverse complement strand
CAGGTCGGGGCGGGCAGGACGGGACGGGACGGCGCGGATCGCAGGTCCGCAGATCAAATTGTCATCCCTAAAGTGGAGATGCCCGTTTTTGTAGCTCTACTCCACACACTGCCTTTAATTTGTTATTTAAATTCTGATAAATATTTTAAAAATAATTAATCAATTATTACGAATTAAAGATTGTATAAATATATACACAGGCAAAAGTCCAAAAAAAATTAATTAACAAATGCGTGAGACAAAATGATTGATCGGTGCTATGCAGTGTGCACTAAGATTTTTGCAGGGAAAAAATCTTTTATAAATACTCTGAATTTTTTTATAGAAAAGTTTGTCTCGATTAGTAACACTTTTAAGCGCGAGGAAGGCATAGATTTCTGTTTCGAAATTTAGTCTGAAGCAACATATAAGGTATATAATTGTAGACTTCATATTAATTTTAAATTCAAGATTTCAAAAAAGATAATGAATTATAAGACATTAATTGTTGAATTACGGTGAGAACGATCAACATAAGAAGCATGAGTAATGAGTATGTTCAAAATCAGATTGTGGTCAAACGGTTGACACATTAAACATGAATCAGAGAAGATTTGAAATTTCATGATTTCAGACTCAAGCTACCAATTACAACTATTTAAAAACATAATATACATATTTCTTCAATTTTTTCTGACCGCCCAAATCGGTTTCGAAATTTCATACGTGTAAGAATAAATGATTGTCATGTAACTTTCCGAAAAAGAATTCTGTCAAGCTGAATTTGAATTGGAAATGCATTTAAAATCTGAATTAGATTAGAAATTTCCTTTTTTGCTCTTAAAAGAAAGAGTAGTTGTAAATCCGAATTATGTTTTTCAAATCTGAACCTAATACGTACTGTAATATTTAAATCTGGATAGCTTTGCAACATTCTTCATACCTTGACATAGCTACAATTTACTATTATCCATGCAACGTAAGATTTCTAGAAAATGACTTGCACACAAGGTTTGACCTAAAACTTCCAACCAGCAATATTTTGGAACGTATGATTATAGACTTTTCGTTACTCTTTTTTTGGAATTTGCGCATGTAATTTGTACTATTAAAAATAATTATGTTTAATTTGACTATCTTATTTTGATATATTCATGGGATATATTGTGAATGGTAACAACTGATTTTACAGTCCTACTCCTATGTTTATGTACTCCCAGTAGTTGATCTTTCTGACTCGAATCACAAGCTGCTTGGAGCACAGCATGTGCCATTGTAATTTGCTGCGTCTGATGTCAGAATGCTCAAAGTGGTACGTATGAAATTCAAAAGTACTCTTCTTCATTAAACCTGGAGAGGTATAACGCCTGTACTGGTGGAGGGTACTCAGCTGACTCTCAAAATTTCACCACTACAATTATTCAAGAAACAAACTAGGCTCAAAGTACTGAAGATATAAAATTAAAAAGCTCAGCACAGAGCATAGATATGCATGTGATTTTGCGGCTGCTCAAAGTCTCTAATAAGGTTCAACTGGCTTGCGGAAGTTGACGCCAGCGTAGACTGCTTCGGATCCCAGCTCCTCTTCGATACGGAGCAGCTGGTTGTATTTTGCCAGCCTCTCGGACCTGCATGGAGCTCCGGTCTTGATTTGTCCCTGATTCAAGGAAACATGATGAAGCATGAGAAGGGGATTCAAAACAAAATTAGTCCGCAACAACCACTTAGTTTAAATAGCTCATCAACTTACAGTGGCAAGGCCAACAGATAGATCAGCGATGAAGGTATCCTCCGTCTCTCCACTGCAGAAAAACATAAAAAAATGGAGATGTCAATGCGTCAAAGCAACTACATATATTTAACTACTTTACCGTCAGAGGAATTCACAAAAGAAGAGATCCAAACCTTCTGTGGCTGGCCATCACACCCCATCCTGCTCTTTTAGACATCTTCACAGCTTCGATACTTTCAGTCACTGATCCAATTTGGTTTACCTGATAAGAATTACACAACTAGATGTAAAAAAAAAAACTCAACCACACTAAAAGAAAATACAAATCATGGTCCAGCAATTGCATCCGGTAGACATACATATATATCAATTTACCTTCAAGAGAAGGGCATTGCAAGTCTTCTCATTGATAGCTTTCTCGACTCTCTGTACAAAATGAAAGCATTGTCAGAGAAACACCAACATGGAAAAGAAGGAAAATAGAAACTATACGATAATGGACTTTCTCAAGAGACCTTGGGGTTGGTAACCAGCAGGTCATCCCCGACAATTTGGACTTTGTCACCGATCTCAGCAGTCATTTTAGCATAGTGTTCCCAGTCATCTTGGTCAAAGGGATCTTCAATGGACACAATAGGATATTCTGTTGCGAAAGACTTGTAGAGCTCTTTCAAAGCATCACCAGAGATCTTCTGAGAACCATCATTGCTCTGAAATGTAACATACAAAATCCATAAATATAACTAAAAATGAATGACAGTAGATTGTATTAGTTATATTTGTCAAATATTGAAAGAAATGACATAAAAATGATTACCTCTTCCTTGAAGTTCAAATCATAAGTCTTGTCTGAACCGTAAAACTCAGATGCGGCAACATCCATTCCAATAACGACCTGGTTTTGACACATGAATTTTAGGCCTGCTGGATAACAATATACCAGATTTTCAATAATGAACCTGATAAGGAGACCTACTTCTTTAGTGTACCCAGCTTTAGCAATGGCTGTTTTGAGCAACTCAAGACCCTCCTTGTTCTCCTGAAAGTTATACATACAAGCAGTGTTAAAGCTTTACAATCACTAATCAAATGAGCAAAGGGACAATACTTTGAGACGAAGTTTCTTACCTGGATATTGGGAGCAAAACCACCTTCATCACCAACGTTGGTTGCATCTTGACCGTACTTCTTCTTAATGACGCTCTACATTCACAGAGTATACACCATTGGGCAATTGTAAATACATTATGAATACATACATATGAACTTTGGTACACAAATGTAATGTAAGAGTTATATGGTCTGCTTCATGAGTTACATGAATTGCAAGAATAATTTAGAAAGCTGCACATGAAGATGACTAAAGTTGTATATCAATGTATTACTGAGCTTGTATCTACCTTCAAGTTGTGGTACACTTCTACTCCCATCTTCATGGCTTCTTTGAATGAGGAAGCTCCAACAGGGAGAATCATGAACTCCTGCAGACATGCGCACTTGTTAGAGTCAAATTGCAAGAAGACTAGACAGCTATAAAGCATGAAAAAAATGCTGACCTGCATTGCAAGCTTGTTTCCAGCATGCGACCCACCATTGATGACGTTGAAAGCAGGAACAGGCAGCACCAAATTCTTGTTGCCAGCGAGGTTAGCAATATGCTGCAAACGTCATCGCAAAGTAAATTCAGATTTCAAACTACGAAAATAGACTCTAGATGTGAAACTATATAAACAGTATTCAATCAATAATATGGTCTACTTAGTCATCACCAAATACTTCAATTTACAAAGGAGGTTTCAAGCCGTAATAGGGCATCAGAAAAGTCTCAACGCATGGAAATTCTCTACTACTATCAATGTTGTACTTATGCAAGAATTATACCTTGTAAAGAGGAATGTTCAATGAATTGGCTCCAGCCTTGCATACAGCAAGCGAGACCGCTAGAATTGCATTTGCACCAAGCTGAAAAAATGCACATCAACAGTATATCATGAAACAGCTTTCATTTTGCCACTGTAGCTTCACAATGGTATAAGAAACAAACTAAGCCAACAAGCCAGACAATATCCCTATGCCACCTTCTGTTTGCACCAACCCCATTCATTCACAGTTCCATCAAGTTGCTGCACCATGAAGTTGTCAATGCCGGTCTGGTCAGTTGGGTCCTGTTAACAAAACCACCAGTTTAAACTTTAAACCACATCCGCAATGAAGGGTAAACACACAAACTTATTGCCAATCATAATATAAAGACATGATTATACTCACCTTGCCAATCAAAGCAGGTCCAATGATGGAGTTCACATTATCAACAGCCTGAGAAACACAACAAACCACCCATTCCATCAAACGAACACAATCATTAAACACAACAACAGATTAAACACAAAAGACATTCACCTTCGAGACACCCTTTCCAAGGTAGTCTTTTCCTCCATCCCTCAATTCGAGAGCCTCATAAATTCCTATTAACAATAAACCATCACAAACTTAACTCAACTCAAATCACCTCTTCCACATAGCCCCATAATAACAGTACGATCATAAATCCATACCAGTCGATGCACCACTAGGCACAGCAGCTCTAGCCTTGATTCCATTTGACAGCCCAATATCAACCTACAAATCGGACCACACACAATCAGCATTGAAAAATCCTATTTCAATTTAAAAAAAAAAGTAAATAAAATAACCTAAAATCAGAACTCAAAACCCTAGCTACAAAAACTTGATCTTTGATCAACTGATTGAATTGATTAGATAAGGGTTAAAATCAAAGTGTTTAAGGTAGCGACATATCGGGAAAGAGACTGACCTCGACGGTGGGGTTACCGCGGGAATCGAAGATCTGTCTGGCCTTGACGAACTGAATAGTAGCAGCAGCCATGGAGTGAAAGACGATTAGATCTGAAGAGTGGATTCGGAGAAATCGACGGAAGAGGAACAAACAAACCAAACACAATGTGCGAAGAGTTGGTTGAGGTTTTTGAGTATTTGTAGATGAAGTTGGATCAATCTCATCCGTTGGATCCGCTGCGATGGACGACCCTTGTTAGTCTGCACTCCTGCCCTTATATTATTTATCGCATTTATTTTCCCATAATAATACAGTATTTTTTGATTCTCGTTTGATTGTGAAAAAAAAAATTAATGAAAAATTTTGAATGAAAATAAAATATAAATTCGGATGTAAGTAAAAAATAAAATAAAAAGATCAAAAAAAATTTACAACTTTTTCTTAGAATTTTTTTTTTTAAATTTTTTCTCACTTTTTTCCGCAACCAAACGGAACCTAAATAAATTCTCATCGAAAAAATAATTTTCTTCTTTCAGTCTATTTAATTAAGGAATAATTTAATATTTATTTTTATCTCCTCTATTTTAAAATAATAATTTTGTTCACTTATTTGAAGAATATTCTGTTGGATTATTTTGCAGAAAAGCATAGGGAAAGTGAACGCGGAAGTGAAATTAAGTTGGGAGTGTATTTCGTTTTTGCCACAAACGATGAATAAGAAAAGAAGTTTCTAGAGTAGAGGTTGTCACGTGACGGAGAGGAGTCGGTGACCCCAGGGGCAAGGCACGCTGGTTTGGGACTTTTTGAGTTTCTATTTTTTGGTGCGTGACAAATTTTGTAGCAGAGCGAATATTCCCTGTCTATATATTCTTATGCTTATGCCCACCATGATACACATATTTCAAAATAAAAATAGAGCTTTCAATTTTTTCCCTTTTTTTCGTTCACGCTCTGGAGCCCACAAACAAAGTACTCAAGTTAGAGGGCTGTGATGTAATACTAAAAAAAATGTTCGAGGGCCGTGATAATATAAACTAGTAATGTACAAAAACATCCTCATTATTTTCTTTATTAAAAGGATTATTGTGTTGTACTCCCTCCGTCCCATAATTTTCTTCCCATTTCCTTTTTTGGTATCCCAAAATTTTCTTTCCATTTCCTAAAATGGTAAGTTTTCTCTCTCACATTTACACTCTCTTTCTAATCTATTCACTTTCCACTCATTCTCTTTCCTATTTTTATCTCACATAACATAAATTTTCTTAAAAACCATGATAACTACCAAATGAGAAGATAATAATGGGACGGAGGGAGTATTTTTTTTAAATATTTTTTTTTGGTTTTTCCATCATATTCGAACCCTGGTTGGCACGATACTATTACCAACTGAGCTAGCCCTAATGGACAAAATATTGTATCTTAAAATTACCTTAATTTTTTACATGATGTTAAGTAATAATATAACCTCTATAATAATTATACTAGTGTACCGCTCGTCGTTCCGCCGGGGATACGTCGTCCCATATACGCAATCGAATCGGTCAAATAGGGGGGACACTCGATCGATTAATTTTTGATGTCGTGCGAGCCGAATTTAAACGAGTAGTTTTTTTTGGTCATATTCTTATTTTATCTTATTCCGATTTTGTCTTATTCGTATTTTTCCTTATTTCAGTTTAAGCTTATTTCTATTTTGTCTTATTCTTATTTTTCCTTATTCCTTATTCCTATTTATATCTATTTTTATTCCTATTTTTTCTTATTTCAGTTTAGACTTAGTTTTATTTTTCATCGCTATATGTGTAATTCACTATTCTAGATATTTTATTATATATATAGAAGATTTATTACTTGTTTGATGAAATGAGAAACCATTAGTTTAGTGAACTGTTTGGTTTGATGTCGGTAAAACAATTTCTTTTTGTAATTTCTCAGATATTTAGAATATGAATTAAAATTTAAAAAGTTTAATTTTAAAATTTGAAGTATATTTTTATAAATTTTTGTTGGGAATGGATGAAACCCTAAGGAGCAAATTTCATCTTTACTTTCGGGATGAACCATAAAAAATTTAATTCATCATACTGATTTCCGGGTATGTTATCAAACGGGGTCTTAGGTTAGTAATGTACCGTGTAAGGTGTAATTTTTAAGCGATCCAATGTAGCAAAATAACTTAGACAGAATTGACTAAATTGACATTGACGGTAATAATATAAGAGTAAAAAATTTTAAAAATATGTATTTCTTCTATTCCATAATATTCCTTACACTTTTCATTTTGAATGTCTCAAAATATACCTTACACTTCTTAAAATGGAATATATTTCACTTTACTTTTATTCTCACATATATTCTATCTATTCCATCATTATTGTCATTTTTACAATCATTCATCATTTATTACCAATCAAATCATTCATTTTTTTCATACAAACACTAACTTTATTTAATAATTAAATACTTTCTCTCGCTTTTTTCATAATTTCTTAATCTTCGTGTACTTACCCAAACGTAAGAATTATCATGGGACGGGGAGTATATAATATATCAATTTGCTTAAAGCCACCGCTATAAAAATTTGTTGTAGTATCTTTTCACTTTTTTTTATTACAATTTTTCAAACAGGGAATCAATATATACATTAAAGTATGTATACAGCACGAGACTTTCGTCCGGAATATAAAATCAATGATTGATTTATTACAAATGAAAAAGCGATCATCGATCCTAAATCATTATTCATCTAATAAAACTAGATACAATAAAAGAAATAAATAAACACCGTATCCGGCCCAATCAACGCTTCTTGATTGTCTTAACTCTTAATACCTAAGCCTACTTCGCAACCCAAAAAATAGAGGAATCTGCCCGAATCCATAGCCTCCATGCTGATCAGCCCATCATAATTCACAGTATATTCCACATCGCAATATCATCTACCACCACCAGATCAGAATCCAAATATATCACTCGTCCTACACACAGCTCTAAAGGTTCTCGTAAATAGTTTCTAACATAGATCAACGGCTTTTCCAACGCTTACCTCACCAACGTAGATATCAAATTCTACAAACCTTAAACTTCAAATTCGGCAAATCGAACCAACCAACTCTTCGAGACTCCACTCAGACACCAAAAAGTGAAAGAAAACACTCTCCGTACAAGACGAATGCAAATCCTTCATCTCACACTCTTCCGAATTGTGAACATCACGCGAATCCGAGTACTGATGTTTGGTAACCATGTAAGACGATCTGATGGCTTTGGCAGGCGGAGATGATTGCAAAGACGGGGAGAAACGAAGCGGCGATGACGAATCCGGATAATCGCCTAATCGACAGCATCTTCGGACTGAGGGGTCGGTAGATTTCGGACTCTCTTTTGAAGAAAAAAAATGCTCAGACGATGGGAGACAAGGCAGTGGCAACGCACGGCGGCTGGGAATTGAAAAGCTTTTTCATATTGAATAGGGGAAGAAACACACGGGAGCCTTAACCTAATTACAAGTTCTGAAAAATACAAAAAAGACCCTACAACTATCGATATTAACAAAACCTGCCTATATATACATGTATTCTCAATACCCTCCCTCAAGTTGGAGAGTGTAAAAAGTTGGACACGCCCAACTTGGAACATAAAAAGGCAACTCGATCGGCTGTGAGGCTCTTCGTCATAAGATCAGCAAGTTGCTCCGAAGTGGGAACAAAAACAGGGACAAGATGCCCATCAACAAAATATTGTCTAACCACATGACAATCAATCTCGATATGTTTTGTACGCTCATGAAAAACGGGATTTCTTGTAATATAAATTGCTGACTGATTGTCACAATAAAGGGAAGTGGGAGCAGAGAAAGTCAAGGACATGTCTGTTAAAAGGTTGCGCAGCCAAATAACCTCTCGGGCAGTATGGGACATAGCGCGATACTCGGATTCAGCTGATGAAGTGGACACCACTTGCTGCTTCTTCGTCTTCCAAGACACAACAGAAGACCCAATAAGAGTGCAAAAACCAGTAATAGAACGACGAGTCACAGGGCACGCAGCCCAGTCTGCGTCACAATAAGCAGATAAGGTCAAATTATCCTGCGATGAGTAAAAAATACCCTGAGCTGGCGTGCCTTTAATATATCTGAGCACACGATGAGCAGCAGCCAGATGATCCGCTAAGGGAGCCTGCATGAACTGGCTGAGAATATGAACCGGATAAGCAAGGTCTGGCCGAGAAATGGTTAAATAAATCAGCTTGCCTATTAATCTCCTGTACTGCAGAGGATCAGGTAACGGAGCAGACTTCGAAATGGCTAAATGATGCTTGGTGTCCATTGGACAGGAACTGGGTTTGCAATCAGTCATTTGAAACTCCTACAATAGATCCAGGGTGTACTTGCGCTGATTCAGAAAGATACCAGTAGAATTTCTCATAACTTCTAGCCTCAAAAAGTAACGAAGTGTTCCAAGATCCTTGATCTGAAATTGAGCATTAATAAAACCTTTAATCTCAGTGAGAAGACTCTGTGAAGTTCCAGACACAACAATGTCATCCACAGACGAGCAAGATAACAATATCCTTGCCTTTATGAAAAATGAACATAGAATGATCACTAGGACTTTGAGTGAAACCATAAAGCAACAAGGCATCACATAAACGGGAAAACCACTGTCTTGATGCTTGTCGAAGACCATAAAGGCTCTTTTTAAGTTTGCAAACCTTACCGGATTTTCTCTCCTCATCATAGAAACCAGGGGGCAATCTCATATACACTTCTTCATCCAAGTTGCCATGAAGAAAAGTGTTATTAACATCAAGTTGGCATAAATACCACCCTCGAACTGAAGCAATAGCAAGAAGACATCGAAAAGTGGTCATTTTCACAACTGGAGCAAATGTATCGTGAAAATCAATTCCTTCAATTTGAGTAAACCCTTTTGCAACTAACCTTGCCTTATACCTCTCAATTGTTCCATCCGAATTCATCTTGACTTTGTAAACCCACCGACAATCCACAACAGTCTTGTTCGATGGTAAGGGTGTAATGGACCAAGTGTCATTCTGTTCGAGGGCCTGCATTTCCTTAATCATGGCAGTTTGCCATTGAGGATTCTTTGTAGCCTGGGTAAAAGATGTTGGCTCCTTAATTGAATCAATCTGTCCTAAGAAATGTAGATATGGCTGAGAGAATCTGTCATAGTCCAAAAATTTGAAAATACTATATGGGGATGTAGAAATACCCATATTACACACATAATCACGTTTCCATATGGGAGAATACCTCACTCTGTCTGACTTACGAATGACATTCCTCTCATGTGGAGTACAAGGATCATCATCCGAATTTCCATTCTCTTCAAGATTAGCTGGAGTGAATGCCTGAGATGGAGGGTCTGGCGTCACGACATCTGCAGTCAAATTGTCAGTAACCTCCTCATCAATATGATCATTGGCAATGTCAGGCAACACAACTTTAATTGGACTAACTTTTGGTTCAGTGAAAATTTCCTGATAAGGGAAGGATTCCTCAAAAAATACAACATCTCTACTAACGAAAACTCTCTTTGTTTCCAAGTCTAATAACTTGTATCCCTTTTGTTCATAAGGGTACCCAATGAAAATGCATCTGGACGCTCTTGAATCAAATTTATCTCGTTGAACTGCATGAGTAGTTGCAAAGCATAAACACCCAAAAACACGAAGGTGATCATACTTGGGAGGTATTCCAAATAATACTTCGAAAGGAATCTTCCCTCTTAGACGAACAGATGGTGTTCGGTTAAGAATGTGGGCTGCAGTTAAAACACAATCTCCCCATAGGCACTTTGGGACATTTGACCGAAACCTCAATGCCCTCGCAACATTTAATATATGACGATGTTTTCGTTCCACCTTTCCATTCTGTTGCGGTGTATAGCTGCAAGAAGTCTGATGGAGGCAGCCATTAGTCCTTAGGAAATCAGCAAGACGAAGGTTAAGAAATTCACCTCCATTATCAGTTCTAACAGACTTCACCTTCGTTTGGAACTGACTATCAACCAAGGCAAAAAATTGAATAATTAAGTCAGGGACCTCACTCTTACTCTTCATGAGAAATATCCATACACCTCTTGAAAAATCATCCACCACGGTGAGAAAGAACCTTGCCCCGGAAAATGTTGGCACACCAAAAGGTCCCCAAACGTCTAAGTGCACTAGCTGAAAAATGCACTTAGTTTCACTGGCACTGGAGTTAAATTTAAGTCTGGTTTGTTTGGCCAAGGGACAAACTGAACAACGAAGATCACCCTCACATTTCAAGTTCACATATGGGCTGAATAATTGTTTCATGGCATTCACAGACATGTGACCCATTCTATCGTGCCACAAGGCAAAAGGACTAGTCTTACTGCAAGTTGTCAAACTGTTAACTAAAGGGTTACATTCCATTGTCCTGGACTGCTTCATGTAGTACAAACCATTGTCCTCTTTACCCGTCTTTAAAGTAGTCGTGGAAAGATGGTCTTGAATAATACATCCCAAATCAGTAAATTTGACCGAACATCTGTTATCTAAGACCAATTTACTGACAGATAATAGGTTGATCTTGAAACTGGGTACTAAAAGGACATCTTTCAATGTCAAGTGTTCATTTAAAACACAATCACCAACAATGTTAGCCCAAACACACTGTCCATTTGGAAAAGCAATCCTGTATTTGTGTGGAATTTCATGCACATTCTCAAGCATATTGATATCGGAAAATGGCTTGTGGCACCACTATCCACTACCCAAGCATCACCATTAGACTTGGAGAAAACACTAGCACAAGTACGTGCCACAACAACATTTGGACTGACCTCATTATCGTCACGAGTCTTGGCATTAATCAAGCTCATGATTTGTTCCATCTGCTCTTTGGTAAAGGAATTCAATCCTTTTCCTTCCTGCCCAGTCATAACTTTAGTGTCAGCCATTGGGCTTCGTCTGTCACTGCCTCTATTGAAACCGCTTCTTCTTCTGGCTGGGAAACCATAAAGATCCCAACACTTCTCTCTTAAGTGACCGAGTGTGTGGCAGTGGGTGCAAAAGCGCGAATCTAATGTGGAGATTACCATGACTGATTCCTAAAAACAAATATGAATCTGAAGTCTGAAAACAACTAGTTACAGACAGAACAGAACACCTTCAACATTCAAAACCTCCAAAAGCACTGAAAACCAACCGCTCAGGATCAAAAAGAACAAAGTCCGACACAGAGGATCACGCGGACTGGGATACAATTACATACGCGGACATAACTGAGTTTCCCCAAAAAGGCTTGAGTCCGCGTACATAAACTCTGTCAAAGTCCGCGTAATTATCTGGAATTGAATCCGACCAAACTCCGGTCAAAACTCCACCAATTCGAGCCCAAACAACCAAAAACAACCCAAACTTACCGGAATCAATGGAGCATCAACTTTGTAGAGCAGTCAACCAAAACGGAACTAAACCCACGGAGCTAAACAAACGAACAAACCCACGGAGCTAAACCCGCTCTTGATACCATGAAGAAAAAAAGATGCTCAGACAATGGGAGACAAGGCAGTGGCAACGCACGGCGGCTGGGAATTGAAAAGCTTTTTCATATTGAA
>JAWWMW010001828.1:126056-145299 GCA_035048345.1 Echeveria elegans | reverse complement strand
TAAGGTATGGTGCAAATAAAATAATTTCGGAGCGTATTCTTTTTTCCTCAATTTTAAATTCGGCATTTCTTTAAGACCTCAAATTTAAATATTTTATTTTTAAAGTCTCACCCAGGAAATCGAAGTGAGAGATATAAAAGAAGAGGAAACGAAACACAAGAAAACGGAAGGATCAAATCTGGGAAAAGTTCTTCTCATTGGTTTCTTGGCTCAAAAGCTTTATTTATACACATATAAGTGGAAGTGTCCGTCGTTCCGACGACATGCGGTGGAAACAGGTGTTTACGATTTCGATATCTCCATTCGATTTCCCTCAAACTTCCCAACATTTTTCAGTCAATTTTTAATTTTTAATTTTTAAATTAGAAAAATGACAGTTTGATTATATATTGTGAATGATAGGGACAAAATTGAAAATACCTATTGGTGATGCAAATAATATTATATTTATAATAGAAGGAAATCTCATCTATGATAAAATTTTGAAATATCGAATTAAATTTATACAAAAATACAGAGATGTTGTTGGAGGTGGCGGATCTGGGCGGGGCGGTTGTGCAGATGGGTGAGGTGAAGATGATGATGCCGGGGTGGCGGATTTGGGTGTCGGACGTTGAAGTGCCGAATTTGTAATGTGTACACTTTGTATATGCGCATTTAGTTTGTACTCGTATTAAAATGCTCGAATATATGATTATAATTTGTTCATATATATGTATACAAATATATAGTTTGTGCAGACAGATATACCAAAAGTGCGAAAAAATACAGAGATGTATAGATTGATATATAGGTTTGTGCGTAAATGTACAAATAGACATAAAATTAATTTTAATGAAATTTACACTCCTCGTCAGAAAGACCATTATTATTAATTTTAATAATATTATGTGTTTGTGAAAGTCAAGTTTAGGATGTTTGTAAGTTCCGTTTGTTTAAAAAGTGGACTGCACATGTATGAAAAATGAGAGTTGTATGTAGTATAAAATGGGTGCTCGGGTGAAGAAAAAATCACACATTCTACTCCTCCTCTCTCTTCTTTCTCAAATATATTTCAATTCTTTTGTATCCTAATGAATACCAGAAATTTTCAAATTTTTAATAACAATGTGAAATTATTCTCTTTTTACAAAATATAAAAAGAACAGACATCTCAATGACTCAATCTCATGACTCCTAATTCCCAGACTTATTGGGCTTTGTACAATAGCCCATACTCACACATTGACCTCGTTGACCAATCCAAACAACAAATCCACAAATTTTAAAAAAAAATCGAATAATTTCCTGGAGAAGAAGCCAAACGAAACAACGAAAGTGTTTACCGAAATCGCGAGCCTCCTAATCGAAGAGAGATGGACGTCGTGAAGAGTCAGCAAATAGCAGTGAAGCCGATAGAGAAAGTAATCGTTCATCCGTTAGTCTTACTCAGCATCGTCGATCATTATAATAGAGTTGCTCGCGATACTAAGAAGCGTGTTATCGGCGTTCTTCTCGGCTCGTCATTTAAAGGAACTGTTGATGTCACCAATACTTATGCAGGTTTAATCACATTCCAGATTATATATATATATATATATATATTATTGTACAATTTGCGGATTGTAGGCTTAGCTTAGATCTGGTTGAGTATATATGTTGTAATTTGATACTAGGGCTTGCAATTTGGTAGCTTAGTGGACGGGGAGTTGGTGAACTTGAGATTTAGAAGTTCTTGTAGTTTAGAGTATGTGAATGTGACTGTGAGAGTGTTTGTTTAGATGGAGTTTATAGTGCTACCGAGTCGTGGGTTTTTATATATTTGTTTTAGCTGGCTTGTCTATTTATTTTGTCTAAAGTTGTTCGAGTATGTTCCAGATTCTAAGGTTCAGTTGTGTTTTGGATATGTTTAACTGGAATGAGTGATTAGATCTGTAAGCAGTTGTTTATTTGTTATTTATCTGTTATTGCTATGCAGTTCCTTTTGAAGAAGATGACAAGGATCCCAGTATATGGTTTCTAGACCATAACTTCCATGAAGCTATGTTTTCTATGTTCAAAAGAATCAATGGTAACTTTTTAGCTAGTTGAATAATTTTGCCTTCAGATTATTGTGTAATGTTGCACTCAAGCATGAACTTCATGCGATTTGTTTTAGCCAAGGAGCATGTTGTCGGCTGGTACAGTACTGGCCCAAAGCTTCGAGAAAATGACTTGAATGTCCATGCACTATTTAATGAGTAAGAACATTCTCATTTACACTTTCCTCTTCTTCTTCTTCTTCTTCTTCTTTCGTGTTCATGGATCGCTATAACTGCATACATCTCCTGATTTTTTGTTGTTTTTTAACTGGCTTTGTTGGTGAAAACTTATTTAATCTGAATCTTTCTACGTAGACATCAAACATGTTGCTCTGTTACTTAGCCTAGTCTTTGAGGATGCCACTTTTTTCTTTCATAAATTTGTCTCTTTGATGAAATGTTAAACATGTTTTTACTCCTTTTTTTGATTGTTCATTGACAGCTATGTAGCTAATCCTGTATTGGTTATAATCGATGTACAACCAAAAGAACTAGGAATACCGACAAAGGCTTACTATGCTGTTGAAGAGGTTAAGGAGGTGAGAGACTGCTTCATGTGTCTAATGTATTTAGTTTGTTTTCATGTTTTTATAAAACGTAGCATGTTTATATATCTGCTCTGGATATGCAAATGCGTTATGTTTATAATTTGCTGATATGTTTTCAGAACGCAACCCAAAAGAGCCAGAAAGTGTTTGTTCATGTGCCATCTGAGATAGCTGCTCACGAAGTTGAAGAAATTGGTATGCTAATAGCTTCAATTCATTATCTGTATTTTAAGATGGAAATCATGCTGTCTGGCCTGACCACATTTATGATCTATAATTTTAATCTTATGTTGACACTTGTCACTGACATTCTTTCTGTTGATCTGGTTAAGGCGTGGAACACTTGCTCAGAGACGTGAAGGATACAACTATCAGCACCTTAGCCACTGAGGTATGTCGTTACCAACTGATTTTCAAAGCTGCTGAGGTTAAGTTGGACCACATTCAGGCTTCAGCTACTTGGAACCTTTAGTTTTGAATGGGATTATTTCCTGTACACGGTAACATGAAAGTGACCATCTGTTATCCTCTTATTGAGTATGCAGGTCAGTGGAAAGCTTGCGGCATTAAAGGGACTGGATTCAAGACTAAGAGAAATAAGAAGCTACCTGGACCTTGTGATTGAAGGAAAAGTCCCTTTGAATCATGAAATTCTGTACCATCTACAGGTATGTACTTGGTAAAATTTGTGACTCAGAATAACCAAATCAATTCGTTTTCTCCATCTTCCCTGCTCTCATACATGAAGGATTAAGCAAGTTTAAGCCATTTTCTTCAACTCCACCTTTTTACTATAGCAAAAGTAATGGCAATGAATGGGAAATTTGGAAATTTGTGTGGTTTTTTTGGTGACTATGTTGGCATTTAACGTGAAACAATGTCTCAATATAATTCTAAACAATGGACGATGGAGTTTCATCTTTAGTCTGTGATGACTGTCCTCTTTGCATTTTTAAAAAGGAAATTTGTATTAGATGATTATCACTAATGTAGAAATCGGTGTGACTTGTGTTCTCGTGGATCTAGAGTAGTGCTAAGTGCTTGTTTGATTTCAGACTGACACCGGATGTCATCTAACAGTGTTTCTTATGGATGTCTATATTGTGTGTGTCTGTGTGTTTAACAGTTTCCTTTTTACCTTTTTGTACCAATGTCTGAGCGGGGGGTTCTGCTCCCACTCATTTTCTTGTAGGACGTCTTCAATCTGCTTCCTAACCTAAATGTAGCTGAGTTGATCAAAGCCTTTTCAGGTAAATGTTACGTCATTCATCAAGAAATGTCATGATGTACGTTATATATCATCTTCAGAAAGTAACTTGAAATGGATATATTGCAGTAAAAACAAATGACATGATGCTTGTTATCTACCTCTCCTCCCTAATTCGCAGTGTTATAGCTCTCCATAATTTGATCAACAACAAGGTGTGTAACCTACCTTTTTATTTACTACATTCTGGTTGCAAATGGAATAGAGTAAGTATCATGTCTCGGTAAGTTGTGGTTGTCACTCAACTTTCGTGGTGAGGTATTTTGCGCACACGCTTTTTATCATAGCCATCCCAAATCTTGAAAAACTTACCACATTAATTCAACAAGCCACCGAAATTTTCTTTTAATGATCGTAGTATTCAATAGTGTTTTAGTTCCATTTGACGATCTTCAGGAGCTTAGTAGCTCAAGTATCTCATTCGCTCTCTTTTTTCGCTAGCTTCTTCAGGCTACTAGACTATAGTTCCGTTTGTAGCTTGAGTTTGTTTGATCATTTATCGTGCCACTGCCAACATAGCAATTAAGGATGGGTTGGCTTAAGCTTGTAGCTGTTCAGATCTGCGCTTTCCAGCAATTTGAGTCTCAAGTACTCTATTATTTTTTCTAGTTAGATCCATACAAAGTGGATATGGGTTGGTCAATACATCCTAATTCTTGCTACATGACACTCGGTACATAGAGAATCATATGCCTAAATGGAAATTTTCTATGAAATGCTTCTACAGCGTATAACCGTATACCGTTATTCATACAACTGATGTCCCTAAAATCTTTTCAATTTTTCTATTGCAGATGCTGAACAAAGAACATGAGAAGGCAGAAGACTCAAAGCCTATCGCTGTGCCCGCTGCATCTGGAAGCTAATTATGAAGATGTTCTCAACAACAAATTAGCATGATACCCTTCCAGAGTTATGTAAACACCTCTCTTATGCGCATCTGTACCCGAATTGTAGTTACATTTGCTTCATGGCAGCCAAATTTATCTAAAAATCCACTTCTATTCCACAAGTAAAATGATCATTCGTTCCTCATCTTGAATATGTTACCTGCATACCCTAATCATCCTTCGTCATCCTCCTCGCGAAACGCCTGCTTGAATTCAGCATCCATGATCACTCCATGCATAACATGAAACAACACTCTCCTCCAACCCATGATCCACACTTTTCGCCTTAACTCCACTCACCAACATTCCACCATCCTCTTCTCTCCAAATCCCCGATCAAAACCCGGACAGAGAATCAAAATTCATCTCCTTATCCACCGGAACATCACCAAATCGAATAGCTATCGGAACAACCGAAAACCTTAACACTCTTGACAGAGCAGCCACAGTGTCATTCAGCTGCTCGCCTTTCAAAATCTAGTTGACATATGATCGATGATGATACGGAAGAAAGTGGTGATCGGAGTTTTGGATGACCGATGAGATTTCTTCATCTCCGGCCGATCAAACGAGCACCTGCAGCTTGAGTTGAGCGTTGACGACGTTGAATGGAGAATGAAGATGACCATAAGTTGGGCTGGGTTATCTCAGCCCAATACCACAATGCCATACTAAAATGGAATTTGATGATGAGCAAGATGGTTGAGACTTGAGAGTTGTAATGGAGGTAACCCTCTTTTTAATTATTTGAGGAAGAATCATATTTAGCCTCTTCATGGTGAAAATATTTTGTGTAAATTGCGTATAACCACCACTATAATGTGATAAAAAAGATGTTATGGTAACCAGATGAACGTCGTGATGTCATGAATACTTGGTCTTGATATCTTGTCTTTCAGTTCTGAGTTCAGCCTCAAGAAATATTTCTGGGCATGAATAGCCACCTGCATAGCTACATAAGCATCAAGTTGCTACAATCTCCTTTCCCGTGCTTTAAAAGACCTCTCAAAAAGCTCCTACATTCAAATATAATTCTCCAGCATCAACAAAATAAGGTAATCCTTAAGTTTCCTAACTCGAGAAAATGTCTACCGATGGAAGAAAAAAGATCAAGAGTATTTTCTCTACGATCATTTAAATACTGTTTTCAAAATACGTGTGCTCATTTTCGGTTAACTGAACTCCTTTTCATCATGATCAATATGACTTTTTTTTAAAATTCAAGACAAGAGTTCATCACTAGACCATCAATTTTTTTTATTTACAAATCCTTGTACCTTCTATTTAAAGGAATTTTTTTAAAACCTGCCATTGCATCAATTCAATTCAAATTCTTATAACTAAAACTAGTAGTAGTAATGAAATATATAATTAAATATTTTTAGAGCCAATTAATACCTAAAAAAAGTGGCTCAAAACGAAGTCGTTCTACTGCGTGGTTTGTACGCCGCAAAACACCTGCTAGGGTTTTTGCGAAGTCTCAGTAACCGGTTGAAAGCTGAGAAAACAACTCTCCTTTCAAATCATCTCCGTCGCATCTCATCGATGGAGTTCGGAGCTTCCTCCGCGCTTCTCAACACCAATAACCCCCTTTTCATTCCCAAGCTTCCTGCTTTCAACCACTTCTATACTTCACAACGTTCTTCCTCCAATCCCTCACTCTATTTTTCTCTTATCTCCCAACATAGACTTTCCTCCGTTTGCAACGCCGCCTTCAAAGTCGCTTCCAACGCCCCTCCCTCAGAAAAGGTTCCTTTTTTTATGTTTAATTGCTTAATTCAAATGTCAATTTAACTAAAAGTAAAGATTTTTTGATTTTTTTTCTTTCCGTTTCACTGATGAAGCTTTGAATAGAATTGTATGGAAATTAGGTCTAATTTGTTTGTGGAATTTTAGGTTAGAAATTCATACGCAAAGTTATGGATTGTTGTTTTTTTGGTATTAGGAAATGAAAGGTTTGGAAGAATCCTCGCTTGAGTCTGAGATGTTCAGTTTGACTTCTCTATCGCCATTGGATGGACGGTATCGGCAGAAAGTTAAAGACCTTGCACCTTATATGAGCGAATATGGCCTCATTTACTTCAGAGTCGTTGTTGAGGTGTGTTACTTTTTATCCTGGAATGTTTATTGTTGTCTCACTGCTGCATTATGTGAAAGTTGATGTTGTTCGAAGTGTGATTGTTTTTAGATTTTGTTTTGATTACAAGTAGTTATGAGGTTGTGTCCAGCAGTCCAGGTTATGATTCTCAAGTCAGAGTCTAAATTTATAGCTGCTCTTTCAGTCTTTTGTGTAAGACATGACATTTTGCAGATAAAATGGCTTTTGAAGCTCTCTGAGATTCCTGAAATTGTTGAAGTTCCTCCATTCAGCAGTGATGCTAGGTCGTATTTGGAAGGATTGGTAGACAATTTTAGTGTCAATGATGCCTTGGAAGTGAAGAACATTGAGAAAGTGACTAACCATGATGTTAAAGCCATTGAATACTTCCTTAAGGAAAAATGTCAGTCCCATCCTGAAATTGCAAAGGTTTGGCTCGTATGTCTTACAGAGTAAAAAGACAAGTCGTAACTGCACAGCGTTGTGCTAAAGTAGGTTGCTTTTTTGTGCAGGTGCTTGAATTTTTCCATTTTGCTTGCACATCCGAGGACATCAACAATCTTGCTCATGCATTAATGCTGAAAGAAGCTCTGGACGAGGTTATCATTCCAGTCATGGATGATCTTATTAAGGTTATAAGTGCCATGGCCAAGGCTAATGCTTGTATACCTATGCTTTCACGCACTCATGGACAAGTAAGAAGCTCCCCATCTCTCCTTCTTTTTCCCCGAGTATCCTTGAAAGGATATTCGTGCTCTTCAAACTTATATTCTTACAAATGCGTAACGGCACACATTATATTTTTCAATATTAAAAAATTGCACTTCTATGTTTATACGTACTGTTAGTTCTAATCCAACTTCTCCTACGCTCGGTTTTGTTCCTATTGACTAGCAGAAGTTTTTCGCTTGCGTTTCGGTAAAAACTTTATGGTTTTGTCTGGAAACTAGTAAACAATTTTACGAATGGAAACGAAAAACAGATCTCTTGTTTCTTTCTGCTATAGATCTTCTGGGCACAAATTTCCCATGCAAGTTTGTGCTGTTGTTTTACTTATCACATATCCGCTACATGTATTTGACTTTGGGATATTTTCCACAGCCTGCTTCGCCTACGACTTTAGGAAAGGAAATGGCCATCTTTGCTGTCAGGTTAAGCAGAGAGAGGCATGAAATTTCCAGTGTTGCGCTTATGGGAAAGTTTGCAGGAGCAGTTGGAAATTACAATGCTCATGTTGTGGCGTATCCTGAAATTAACTGGCCTCAGCGAGCAAAAGAATTTGTTGAATCTCTTGGTTTAAGTTTCAATCCATATGTCACCCAGGTTCTTGTCTCTGCAATTCAAATGCCAATCTGTCGCAGTGTCCAAATTCTCTGTTTATTTTCCTTAATGTACGTGTGTAGTGGTATCAGGTGGTGGTTCCTCATTTTTGTTCCCACCATTTGGCTTGTGTTATCATGTTGGGTGCTTGAATCTCTTGTTCGCTACCTTAAACCCGAAACTCTGTGGTCTGCTACTATGATTTTAAGCTGGCACCATCACTTAGTGGAATTGTTATTCTGAACTATTGGTTTAATAATTCCAACAATAATGGAAATATTGGAAATCCACTAATTATATTTATTTATGTGTTCAGCTTTTATTAGTGATTAACTGGGTGAAATTTGTCAACTGTACAGATTGAGACTCATGACTACATGGCCAAGCTTTTCCACGGATTCATCCAGTTCAACAATATTCTGACTGATTTTGATAGAGATATATGGGGTTACATATCTTTGGGTTACTTTAAACAGGTACTCATGCGAAAGAAACACCCTTTTTTACTCTCTTTTTAGCTTTCAGCCTTTTTAGAGGGTAGCTATCTTTAAATGTGTTTTTGCTGAAGATAACCAAATCTGGCGAAATCGGATCTTCAACTATGCCTCACAAGGTGAATCCTATTGATTTTGAGAATAGCGAAGGAAATCTTGGCAAGGCTAATGCTGGGCTTTCATACCTAAGCATGAAATTACCTATTTCCCGGTGGCAGGTATATAATTTTGTTCGTCATACATTCTTTCTTACACTCGCTACTGATGATTACGGCTGGTGAAATGGCAGTTCTCTGTTAAATATTATACCTAAAAGATGAGTAGGATAAAGTTAATCTGAATATTTCTTCAAATTACATTGTTATGGCCGCTCATTAAGTTACCCTACGCTCTCTTATGCTTCTAAGTCGTCAATATATTGGACTTAGTTATTCGAGTGGAAGCTCAAATGCGTCCCCCATATGAGTTGTGCCTTAAATATTGTATTTTCTTTTGCAGCGCGATTTAACTGATTCAACAGTGCTGCGAAACATGGGGGAGGTGTTAGGTCATTCTCTTCTTGCATACAAAAGTGCCCTACAGGGTATTGGAAAGCTTCGGGTAGGCACAAATACAATAGTTTTGCTTGTAAACCGCGACAATGATTTTCCCTCCTTCACATCGACAAAAAAGCATGCTTCATAATTTCTGTACTGAATCAACTCACTGACTGAGATGTTATCTGGCTCTTCAGGTGAACGAAGCACGCGTGAGTGAGGATCTAGATCAATCATGGGAGGTGTTGGCTGAACCAATACAAACTGTAAGCTTAGTTGCCCAACTTTGCTATCATAGCTATACACTGTTACTAGATCGTTTTCTAATATTCACTTGATTTTGGAATCTTACATAAACTAATCTTATGTAACTCATCACAGGTCATGAGAAGATACGGCGTACCAGAGCCGTATGAAAAGTTGAAAGAGCTAACTAGAGGTAGAGTGGTCAACAAGGAAAGCATACAGAGATTTATTGAAGGTTTGGAGCTACCGAAACAAGCCAAAGACAATCTATTGAAGCTGACTCCACATTCTTATATTGGAACTGCCACAGAATTAGCCAAAGACGTTGACGAGGCTATTAAACTAATTATCGGTTGAAGTACATAAAATCCATACAGCTAGGGAGTTGAGAGCGCCCATCCGCGAATTCATGCGGATAAGAAAATGTAAGACACAATTTTGTTACCAATGTATTTCTGGTGTAATATATACTTTACTGTCGTTGTCATTACATGGCAGATGCTTTAAAAGTTTTAGCAAGCAAGTCGCATTTCCTATCGAGCTCTTTCTGACATAATCAATGACGTTTTCCGGCTTTTTTGTTTTTGCTCTTTCATTTTCCATCTAGAAAAGGTCAGCATCTGATTCTCATTCAATCCATCATTTCAAGTTCCTCACTTTATAAATACCGAGTCCCAAGTTAGTCGATTACTAGACATGGAACAAGTCAAGTTGCTCGGTTGGTGTGCTAGTCCGTTTACCCACTCAGTTGAGATGGCTCTGAAACTCGAGGGGGTCATGTATGAGTATTTCGAAGAGGATCTGGTTAATAAGAGTCCTTCATTGCTTCATTACAATCCTATTCACAAAAAAGCTCCGGTCTTGATTCATGACGGTATGCCTGTTGTTGAGTCTTTGGTCATTCTTGAATACATCGACGAGACTTGGAACGCAAGTTATCCGCTTCTACCGTCCGACCCCTTTGCCAAAAGCAAAGCAAGTTTTTTTTAGCAAGATTCGTCAATCAGGTATGCGTATATTTGAAATCTGATGTGAGTATTTACGAGTCTGACTTCGAAATGTAATTGAATCGAATTTGTACTGATAGTGTGTGCCAGCATTGTGGAAAGCGTGTGCAAGTCCGGATGGGGAGATGATGGCAGTGACAATGTCTCACTTGGCTAAGCTAGAAGATGAGCTGGAAGGGAAGAGATTTTTCGGAGGGGAAGCGATCGGATTGGTTAATCTCACAGCTTGTTTCTTAAGTCATTGGCTCAGAGCGGTTCAAGAAGCAAGAGGGATGGAAAGACCGTTCATAACAAACTGAAAAGTCCACACCTTGTACCGTGTATGACTATCACCATACACAACAACTTGATCAAAATTAACAGAGTGCTAAGTGAATATAATTACCATGACATTCCTTGAAATTTATACAACCGCTAGTCCACTACAAGTAGGTCAGTTTCAGAAACTGGCAAAAGTGACATTCATGGTTCTTTAAAACATAAGAGCAGATTGCACCAGTGATCAGATTCTAGTTGTTCGATCAAATAAAAATGAAACTACTAACATCGGTAAAATCGCAGTAAAGCCCTCCTCGCAGAAGTAAATACGTGTGATACTAGAATTGAGTACTCGATGTAACCTAATTGGCTAACCTAATTGTCTACTAAAGTGAAAAACTCAGACTTCATCTATCGTGCAGTAGGGTAGTTTTCCCGGTTGTTCGGTTTTGTTCCCTAGCCCAGGGTTTTTTTTCTTCCTTTTGGCTTTCTTGTCGGGCTTTTGCTCCTCATGGTTTATGAGTGTCTTTCTCTTCCCTTGTTATCGTCATGATTCAGGCTTTTTGGATCCTATCTAATTATATTTCCCTTTAAAATAAAATCTGTTACTGAAAATGGTTACAAGATTGCACATGAAAAATATGTGATATATCGAGATATTGATGGGGTACATGAACACTCAAACAACAAACACGCATCAGACTCGATGAAAAAAAAAAGAAAAAAAAGATCAAAGAATAAAACACCAAACTTCGCAGCATAGTGCCATGGATTTAGGTGGAAGATTTGAAGTAAATTTAGCACGAACAACACCTCGCTTTCCTGCATACCACGCCACATTCTCTTCAGTATTCACGACGAAGTGTTCGTACGGAATTTTGCTGGTCGGAATTAAACTATTATAAATCAAAAAGTTAAATTAGCTAATTATTAGATTTTTTTATGATTTCCCCAAGAAATATTAAACTTTTAGAATGTTTTTTTTTCAAGTTATTTAAGTTTTATTTAAAACTATTAAAATTAAAATTGCCGGATTCCGACACGAGTGATGTAAGTAAAACGATATGTCGGTTACGGCTACATTTAAAAAAAAAATGAAGTTTGATGATTAAAGTAAAAAAAAAATCGGCTGCTATGGATGGTTTAAACTAAAAAGTGTATAAATTTACAATAACTTTTATGAGCTCTACTAAAAATTCATAATAAGCTAAGGTTTTGTGGGAAAAAATGTGGAAAGAAAAATTTAAAGAAAAATAATTTTCTCTTGAAAAAATTGTAAGAAAAATTAATCTCATTTTGCATATTTTTTTCCTTACAATCAAACACACTTTTCATTTTCTTTCAATTTTTTTCTCGTATTTTTCTCGTCAATCAAAAGGGCCCAAAAGTTCCCGACAAAGATAACAGTTTTTTTTTTCATTGGGACCCTGTCCGTAACTAACTTAACCAACTTATGATGTGCTGCATTTTAACTCCCTCCACGATATGAATTATGATAAAGTTTTTTTTAGGCATCATTCGTTACAAATTTGTTGTTCACCTATCAAATCCCTCACAACTATTCCGCATTTCCACCTTTTTTGCTTCAACTCATATGCACCCGAAATGTCGTTTCTAGCTGCTACTTCTCCCGCTGTCAGTCTTGTACCGACCGATTTTCTCGAATCCCAAGCCTATCGGTTCAAATGATTTTATCTTGCATTTCAAGATACCCACAAAAGTTTAAGTAGTTACAAGAGACTAGATGAACAACACGATGCACGTATATGCGATTACAGACTAATCTTTTGCGGAGAGCTCTTGTGGTGTGGTGAGTTTGATAGCGAGCGTAGGCCTAACCGAAGCAAGCTACTGTACTAAACATGAGTGTAAAATAGGGGCTTATTTATGATAAACAATAGACTTGCTTGCTTAACAGTATTGTAGTTGAACAACACGCATATGACTTTTTGAAACCAAGTATGTGCGTACAAGAATCCACTGACATAAGATATTGTTTCTGCGTTCTGAACTCTTACCAACTGAGGGATGACCATTCAAGGTCAATTTTATGGTGTAGTCATACATCTAACTAATCTGCCTCTGTTACAAATTACAATACAACGCAAAGAATGTGAATGCCTTCTGGTTCAATGTGTCGATTTTTCATTGACAGTTGCCACATAAAGTTTTCTATAGAAGTTTCTTACAGTGCAAATCTGCAGAATCAGACCGCGTAGTAATTTTGTTATATGTAGAGGTACTCAAACAAGACCTTCCCTTTTCCGTCACACAAACCGTTCACCACCCAGTTACCTAAAACACTGAAGGACCGAGTCCAAACCTCAAATTTTAAGAACTATACGCTACGACGAACTTTTATCGTCTCGTGCAAAAATGTACCTCAAGAGCAACTGTGTTTTCACGACTTCTGGTGAGAAAAGATGTTTCATTTTCAATAAAGAGGATTAATACTTTAGTTATGATGGTAACGAGAAGACTTGCGAAACAAGCATTGCGAAAAGATGATCGTTTTACCATTAGATCAATAGGGGATCCTTAAGTGGGTGCAACAACTCATCTCCAGGGTTGAACTAAGTATTCCCTTTGTATTTGATTTATCAAAATGTATTGCTGGATCAAAACCTAATCTTGCCAAACTCAAACAAACTCTTGTTTTTTTTTTCTTCATCTTATAAATACAGTTAACATTGTCCCTTACATGCTCACCATCAATCACAAACTACATTGTTGATTGTCCCATCTTTTACAAAACTAAGCCGAGGAGCGGAAATGGCAATCAGACATTGTTTGTTTTTATTACTAAGTGTTCTCTTCTACGTCACCTCCTTTGCCACTGCTAAAGTTCACTACCATGATTTTGTTGTATGTCACATTCGCTAAGTGTTAGTCCGTTTTCGTGTAGAACTTTTTGTTTTGAGATAGGCTGATTGATGTATTTCGTAGGTTCAAGCTACGCCAGTGAAGAGGCTGTGCAAAACTCACAATGCTATTACAGTTAACGGTCAGTTCCCTGGACCAACACTGGAAGTTAACAATGGCGATACACTTGTTGTCAAAGTCACTAACAAAGCGCGTTACAATGTCACCATTCACTGGTAAGCGAATACGCGCATATGTCAAAGAAATAGAATGTGTACGAACAATGGGAGTCATTATGTTTATGCAGGCATGGAGTGAGACAGATCAGAACAGGATGGGCGGACGGACCTGAATTTGTTACTCAGTGTCCTATTAGACCCGGAACATCGTACACTTACAAGTTCACAATTCAAGGTCAAGAAGGAACTCTATGGTGGCATGCTCATAGCTCATGGCTCAGAGCCACAGTTTACGGAGCTATAATCATTCATCCTAAAGAAGGCACGGCGTATCCTTTCGCTAAGCCATCTCGCGAAACACCTCTACTTCTAGGTACATTTGCATATCCTCTGACTATTCATTTTGTGCTTGCTTGATACAAACTTGATATGTTTTCAAATGCTGACTGAAAATGATTTGCATTAGGGGAGTGGTGGGATACTAATCCGATTGATGTTGTCCGCGAAGCAACAAGAACTGGGGCAGCTCCTAATGTTTCTGATGCATACACCATCAATGGTCAACCTGGTGACCTTTACAAATGTTCGAGTAAAGGTTTGTTTTTTCCATTTACGATTTTTCTAACTTTTGGGTGGCTCAGTTGGTTGAACACTTGACTTAACGGTGTTTTCATACAGACACGGTGATCGTTCCTATCGAGTCCGGTGAAACTCATCTCCTGCGAGTTATCAATGCAGCTCTGAACCAAGAGCTTTTCTTCACAATAGCCAACCATCAGTTTACGGTCGTGGGAGCGGATGCGGCGTATGTAAAGCCTTTTACAACGTCAGTCCTCATGTTAGGACCAGGACAGACTACTGATGTGCTTATTAAAGGTGATCAGACCCCAGCTCGTTACTATATCGCAGGAAGTCCTTATCAAAGTGCCCAAAATGCACCTTTTGATAACACGACTACGACGGCCATTCTTGAATATAAGTCAGCTCCTTGCTGTACTAATAAAGGTTCAAAGATCACTCCAATTTCTCCATCCATTCCTGCCTTTAACGACACGCCCACCGCAACAGCATTCAATTCAAAATTCAGAAGCCTCGGAAGAGTTGAAATCCCCAAACACATCGATGAAAACCTGTTTTTCACAGTTGGCCTTGGACTACAAAACTGTCCGAAAAATTTCAGGTCTAGGAGATGCCAAGGCCCCAACGGAACAAGATTCACCGCGAGCATGAACAACATTTCCTTCGTCTTACCATCAAACTACTCATTACTCCAAGCCCATAAACAACACATTCCTAACGTCTTCACAACTGATTTCCCCGCATCTCCACCGCTTAAATTCGATTACACCGGTAATGTCAGCAGATCACTATGGCAACCAACACGTGCAACAAAGCTTTACAGGCTTAAATACGGTTCCACAGTACAAGTTGTGTTACAAGGAACAAGCATCTTCACCGCGGAAAACCATCCAATCCATCTCCATGGATATGATTTCTACATCGTTGCAGAAGGTTTTGGAAATTTCAACCCAAGAACCGACACTGCCAAGTTTAATCTTGTTGATCCACCTCAAAGAAACACCGTGGCAGTGCCTGTTAACGGTTGGGCTGTCATCCGATTCGTCGCAGACAATCCAGGTACAAATTGTAAAACTAGTTAGTATATACTTTAACAAATGTTTGGAACTTTTTACCATAACTAATTTCTTTTCATTTTTATGGAATGATAACAGGTGTGTGGATAATGCATTGTCATCTGGATGTGCATATAACTTGGGGTTTGGCCATGGCATTCCTAGTCGAAGACGGTGTCGGAGAGCTGGAGTCAATTGAGCCTCCTCCGGCCGATTACCCTGTGTGTTAAAAAATAAAGGCACTTCAACAAATAACACTGAAAAGAGGAAGAGGAAGAGGAAAACTCTGCCTTATGTTCCATCTTTTTTATACGAAGGCTTATGAGGTTATTCCCCACATTGGGGGGTCGCCGTAGTATTATTATTATTCCTCGATTACTCTTGTTTTCTTGTACTCTAGTCGAAACCTTAAATTCATATTAAACTTTAAAAGTTTGCATTTTATGTCGGAAATGTTCAACGGAACTCACCATTGAAGCTTGCTTGGCTGTTCATCCTAAGCTACTTATCGTAATTCAACATCTATATTTACGATTGCTTGCTACCCAAGTTATTGACAACTTTTTGGGGCCGACCATTCAAACAATGCACGTTGGCGCAATGACCAATGACGCCACCAAACTGTTAAAACGGCGTCGTCCCCTACGAAATCAGTTCATCAGAGATTGTCCATCTGTACAGACCTGCTGGCAAATGGATGGATTGAATGGTTTATGGATGAATTTTAAATGGATTGAATTAAATGGTTTAGACCATTTAATCCATTTAGTTTTTTTTTTACCTGAACATATTAATACCATATATGACCAAAATGGCTATCACAACATTGTTTCACCGAGTGTCACAAAGACAATTTGAATAGAAAAAAAATGAAAAGAGAACAATGTAAATGAATTTTTTAATGAACCATTTATGGATCATTTAGTAAAGTGATATCTAAATGGATTGTAAATGGATTGTAAATGGATTTTTAATGGACCATTTATATAAATGCCACTATAGACCTGCCACACCTGTTGTTGTATTTAATCTTAATTAATTACAAAAAAAAATCTCACTAATCACCTTTTTCATATTCAAACTAATCGCAATTAGTAATAATCACACTTCACCTCCACACAGTGCAGAGCGATCAGATCCTGCAAACCCACAATATTCTCAACTCATCTTCTCCGAACACGCGCAGCTCATCCCTTCATCATCGCTCCGATCTCGGATGATGCGATGACGATTACGAGTACGAGTACGACGATGGTGATGAAGAAGAAGAACGAGACGACGTATGATCCGGGGTGGATCGGATTGGTGATTTAGGGTATAGTTGTAGGCAGTGCAGAGGTACGGTGGCGGTGGATTACATTCCTTGTTTGGATAATTATAAGGCGATTAAGGCTTTGATGTCGAGGAAGCGGATGGAGCATCGGTCGGAAGCGAATCCGAGTCCTAATTGCGTGGTGCCGCTTCCTGATGGTTATATCGTGTCTCTTGTGCTTTATCTCGCTGATCTGTGCAAATGAAGTATAAGACTGGATTTTTTTTTAAGGGAAATATAATTAGATAGGATCCAAAAAGCCCGGATCATGGCAATAACAAGGGAAGAGAAAGACACTCATAAACCAGAGGAGCAAAAGCCCCGACAAGAAAGCCAAAAGAAGAAAAAACCCCTCTGGGCTAGGGACGAAACCGATCAACAGGGAATAAAACTATCCTACTGCACGATAGATGAAGTTTGAGTTTTTCACTTTAGTAGACTGTCTATCACGGGAGGTGCGCCTAAGGCACTCTCAGACACACTGTGGGCACCTTTCTTGCCCTTCTTATTTTTGGCCGGGATCCATTCACTAATGGGAGGAGACACTTCCCCCGGAGCAGCCGCAGGGATAGGCACATTGTTATGCCTCGAGATAAGACTGGATGGATTGTGTAGTAGACCTGTTTGTCTAGTGTACAACATAGAGAGTAACTTGCCAGTTTATGATCCAAACTAGGCTTTGCCAGCGATCAGTGGGGATCAAAGATTAGAAACGTTTTGGATGTTGGATGTGGAGTCGCTAGCTTTGGCAGCTATCTTTTAGATAGGAATGTGCTTACGATGTCCTTTGCCCCGAAGGATGAGCATGAAGCTCAGATACAGTTTTCTCTAGAGCATCGGATTCCCGCATTTCTTGCAGTTATTGGAACTCGGCAGGCTTACATTTCCAGATAATGTGTATGATCTGATACATTGTGTATGATCTGATACATTGTGCACGGTGCAGCCGTGCAGGGTCCATTGGCATGGAGATGGTAACTTTTCATTCCTTTATCTCCTTGTGTGTTGCGATTGAAATAATGATATGGCCTTTTGGAAGGTTATTGTGCTGATATAGGTGGTAAGCCGCCATTGGAACTCAACAGAGTTCTGAGGCCTGGCGGGTATTTTGTGTGGTCTGCTACCTCTGTCAACCGAAAAGATGATAAACACCACGCTTTTTGGAAGAGTTAGTAACCTCAACTTATACATGTCATGAGTTCTGTCATAAATGTTACTGACCTTGCATTCTATTTTACCTGTCAGATATAGTTGATCTGACAAAATCCTTGTGTTGGAAAACTGTGTCTAAAACTTCTGATACAAATCAGATTGGGCTCATGATATATCAGAAGCCTCACTCATTATCCTGTTATTCTGAAAGGGAAAAGGATGATCCTCCAGTACGTGACTACAGCTATAAGCCACAGAAATCATGGTATTCATCAAATAGAATTTCATTATTTATTTTAGTTTCAGTGGTTTGGGCTCTACACCTGACACCTCTCATGTCCTTTGCACACAAGTGCTCATCACCAGCCACCAGGCCAGTGGAGGGGCCTTTGCATCTCACTTACGCGTTGCTAATTCATTTGTATTTGAATTCCAGGTATGTGCCACTCAGCCGGTGTATCAGTCCATTGCCTACTGATGTAAACTGGCCTGCACCTTGGTCAGAAAGGCTCAAGTCTGAACCTCTAGCTTCCAAACTGAACATCAAGGAAGAATTCAGTGAGGACACCAAACACTGGTCTGTACTTGTTTCAAATCTTTATTTGGAAGGCATGTCAATTCGTTGGTCTGAAGTGCCGAATGTGTAAAGATAAATTTTGAGTAAATTTGATAGACTAGGGGCTGTGGAGTTGCTATAACATAGTTGAAAGCATCTTCAGCAAGCAGTTGACAGAAATGGGGTTGTTTCATTTCATTAACAGCTGTTCTGACTTCATCAGCCATTTAGTGCTAATGTTTTTCTTTAGGCTGATGCATTTTTGTTAATTAATCTACGCAGATTCGCGGCAGCTATCATTGATCTGCCAGTGTGGGACCATGAATGTTGTCCCTAACGATCAGCCAGATACTCTTTCAACTATATTTGATCGAGGGTTGATTAGAACTTACCATGACTGGTGCGAGCCCTTCAGTACCTACCAGCCAGCTTTTTTTTTTACAAATTTAACAAAAAGGTAAACTATCAATGTCTAAATTTGTTCTCTGTTCCCTTGTTTTACAAACAGCGCTGACACTATAATTTCAGATGTGACATCAAATACATTGCTGTGGAAATGGATCGGATTCTTAGACCTGGTGGATGGCCATTACTTCAGGACAGCATAGAGATTATATTGTAGGCAAAATAGTTGAGATTTTCGGTCATTGCACTGGAAAATATCGTTTTTTCAGGATCAGTTTGTTGTAGTCAAGAAAGGCTTCAAGGTTACTCGATTTTACTAAAAGCCGGTATCTGATTACTCACTAAGGCTCCGTTTGGTTGCGGAAAAAAAGTGAGGAAAAGAAAATTTAAAGAAAAATAATTTTCTCATGAGAAAGTTG
>JAWWMW010001828.1:107635-125956 GCA_035048345.1 Echeveria elegans | reverse complement strand
CTGCGGCTTCAATCGGCTGACCCGTTTCTTTCTTCTTCTCCGTTTTCAATTTGCTTTAGGTTAGGGTTTTACACAATTACAGATTACTAAAACGGTTTTTCCCCGTAAATTTGGACCCGAGAATCGTCGGTTCAAGTCTGCCAGGGCCCAATTACGCCAAACGGAAGAATTTTTGATCCGTTTATCCATGCAGCCCGATTATACATGAGTGCACACTGATTGTTGAAATACAGCGTTCCGAAATTACAGTTTTGACCCCAATTATAGAGTTTATTTCCGATTAACATCCATATGAATCGGATTTTTTCAAGTGTCACACTTATAAATTGATTTTTTGGAGACATATTCATATGATCATTATTTTTCTGAAAGTCATCCTACCCTTTTATAAAAGCACTCATAAGATCAATTATGTTTACGGAAGCCACCCATAAGATCGGTTATGTTTCTGAAAGTCACTCGCATCCAGGGGCGGAGCCAGGTGGGGTCGGATGGGGTCGGCCGACCCCACCGTGGTCGGAGAATTCCAGTGTTACTAGAGGCGCGATGGGAAGCACGAGGGGCGGGCGGGGCGGGGCGGGGCGGACACGGAATGGCGGACCTGCAGAGCGGAGAAGAAGAAAGAGCGGAGGCGCGGAGCTGCGGGCGAACGCGGCTGGGAATGGTGGTAGACAGTTGAAGGTTTCGTTTGGAGAAGAAAGAGAGGAGACGAGCGACGCTGCGTTTTGTTTAATTTCATTAAACAAAACGCACAATGCATCAGAGACACATAGCAGAGATCGGATAGAGCACTTTTCAGGCCAGCGCGAGCGAACTGCGAAGCAGACAGAGTCAGGCGAGCTGACAGCGGAGAGCGGACTGTTGGTGGGCGAGCCGGCGAGGCAGCGAGCAGCAGCAGGTAATTTTCAATTTCATTCATTTCCGTATTTATGATTTATCAATTAGAACATTAGGGTTTCATAATTTCACTTGCATTTTTCTTTTTTCATTGTTTGGTAAGGTTCTTTTTAGCTAAATTCTAGGTTACTTTTGCATTGATTTCGAGTTGATTTCATTACTTGATTTTAATTAGATATTTAGGTATTAGTTTAGGGTAGTTTTCATTTTTGAATGTTTTATTTTTGTGATTTCATGGTTAATGATTTATTGATGTATTGTGATTTTATTTTGCTCATTTAGGTGTTAATGGACAAGTTATATGATATTTTCCTTGATATTTATGAAAATATATCTTTTATATATCTTTTATTAGCTTATACTGACAAAAAAAATTTCAAAGGCGCTGCCCCGAACCTCTGATAAACCCGCCCCACGCCAGAGATTTCCTGGCTCCGCCCCTGATTGGGACCCTGTCGGTAACTAACTTAACCAACTTGTGATGTGCTGAGTTTCAACTCCCTGCAGTGCATGGTATGATCATGATAAAGTTTTTTAAGCATTCATCACAAAATTTGTTGTTCACCTATCAAATTCCTTGCACTATCTAGGGCTAGCATTATTCCATATTTCCAACTTTTCGCTTTCCCTTTCTCATAAAAATGTCGTTGTTGCTGCCACTGCTTCCGCTGTCAGTCTAGTAACAACCGATTGCTTCGAATCCCAGACAACAGTCTGATTATTTTGTCTTGCAATTCAAGATATTTGAACCAGTAGTATGTTATTTAACAAAAAGAGATAGGAAATTATACACTTTTTTCCGTTGTATAAAAAGGCTTGTTTTTTTGCGGTGAACTCTTATCCTGAGTTTGATTCGTAGCAGTGGCGGATGCATATGAAGAGGAGGGGGTCAATTAATTGACCCCACTCATTTTGGAAAATATTAGGTAATTATAGATAAATTATATGAATGAATCCAATAATTTTCAAACTTTGATCTCATTAAGTTATTTAAAAAGACAATTTGTATTATTTATATTGAATATGATCCAGTCATAATTTCTTCTGGATCCTCCACTAATTCGTAGTGTAGGCCAAACTGAAGCAAGCGATTAAACGTGCGTGTAAGTGTTATAGGACTAATTTATTACCAAAACCGACTTGCTCGCTTAACAGTTTTTGTAGTTCACCAACAACAATACATGCATACAAGTACAACACGCATATGACTTTTTGAAGCCAAGTAATGTGCATACAAGAATCCAATGGCATAAGCCATAAGATGTTGCTGCTTCTTTCGGAACTCTTACCAACTGAGGGATGACCATTCAAGGTCAATTTTATGGCAAAGTCATACATCTAACTCATCTGCTTCAGCCTCCAGTAAAAAAATAAAGAAGAAGAAGAAAATCTTATGTTCTGTTTCGATGAGTCGATTTTTCAACGTCCCATTTTCACTAACCGGTTTAGGACTCGTTCTTGTGTGCATCTTTGCTAAGCGCAGAGAAAATGCAAACAGAACATTTCAAGTTTCGTTAACTTTTGTCAAGACACAGTTGCCATGAAAAATTTTCTGTAGAAGTTTCTCATAGCTAGTGCAACACTGCAGAATCAGAACGCGTAGTAATTTTTATATACATTGCTCATCATGGTCGTCCATTTTCCAACCCACAAACCGTTCACCGTCCCGTTACCTAAACACAGAAGGACCAAGTCCAGCCCTAGTCCGAAAGATTATGAGGCCCCTCGACGGAAAAAGTATTTGGTCCCTCAATTTTACGATAATATTTGTTCTTTTAATATAAATCATATTTTTAGCAATGGAAACAAAGTTGAAAAGTAATTCATAACAATTGTTTTATGTTATTTCATTAGTTTGGGGATATGTATAGGGTATTATAAACTGGAATATATATATATATTTTAGAATATTTATAATAGTGAATCATACATATAGCGACAAAAAATAGGAATCAGCCTAAACTGGAATAAGAAAAAATAGAAATAGGAATAAACATAAATCGAAATAAGAAGAATAGTAATAAGATAAAATAGGAATAAACCTACACTGGAATAATGAAAAATATGAATAAGCATAAACCGGAATAAGGAAAAATAAATATAAGACAAAACCGGAATAATATAAAATAGGAATATGACAAAAAAAATAAAAATACTCATTTAAATTCGATCCGCACGACATCAAAAATTGATCGATCGAGTCCCGCCCTTATTTAACCGATTCGATTGCGCATCCGGGACGATACATCCACGTCGTGACGACGGGCCGTACACTAGTGTATACGATAAAAGAGAATAAATACTAATTTATTTGGGTATAAACCAAATAAAAAAGAAATCAAATGGACTAAACCCTAGACAGTATATTAATATGCCAAGAGGTCAAATATGCAAATAAATATTAATAAAGAGCAAAAACATGAACCAAATAAGTACTACTCAGTCCAGACATGATCAAAAACATTATGTACACATAGAGGGTGCCTAAGTGGGTGCAACAACTCATTTCCATGGTTGAACTAAGTATTCCCTTTGTATTGGACTTATTAAAATGTCACAACCTAATCTTGCCAAACTCAAACAAACTCTTATTTTATTTCTTCACCTTCTTAACATATATATACACAGTTACCATTGACCCTCACATCCTCACCAAAGATCACAAACTTCACTGTCCCATCTTTTTAGCGAAATGGCAATCAAGCATTGTTTGTTTTTGTTACTTGCTGTTCTCTTCGTCATCAGCAGCTCTTCAGCCACTTCTAAAGTTCACTACCATGATTTCGTTGTATGTCTTCTTTTCAAAGTGTTAGTCCGTTTTGGTGCAGAACTTTTATTTTTATTTTGGAAATTAACTGATTATTCTTAGGTTCAAGCGACACCAGTGAAGAGGCTGTGCAAAACTCACAATGCTATAACAGTTAACGGTCAGTTCCCTGGACCGACGCTGGAAGTTAACAACGGTGATACACTTGTTGTTAAAGTCACTAACAAAGCGCGATACAATGTCACCATTCATTGGTACGCAAAGAAACACATATATCATTATAGCTGCTGATTTACATAGTTTATGAACAATGCGACACTATTGTTATGCAGGCATGGAGTGAGACAGATCAGAACAGGATGGGCCGACGGACCTGAATTTGTGACTCAGTGTCCTATTAGACCTGGAGCTTCATACATTTACAAGTTCACAATTCAAGGTCAAGAAGGAACTCTATGGTGGCATGCTCACAGCTCATGGCTCAGAGCCACAGTTTACGGAGCTTTAATCATTCATCCTAAAGAAGGCACCACGTATCCTTTCGCTAAGCCAACTCGCGAAACACCTCTACTTCTAGGTACATTTGCATATCCTAACTAATCATTTCGTGCTTGATATTTTTTTGAATTCCGACTGAAAATCATTTTCATCAGGGGAGTGGTGGGATACTAATCCAATTGACGTTGTCCGGGAAGCAACCAGAACTGGGGCAGCTCCTAATGTTTCAGATGCATACACCATCAATGGTCAACCTGGTGATCTTTACAAATGCTCTAGCAAAGGTTTGTTTTTTCTTCACCATTTGTCCGATTTTTCGTGCTGGATCAATTGGTTGAACTCTTGACTGAACGATGTTTTTGTACAGACACGGTGATCGTTCCAATCGAGTCCGGTGAAAGTCATCTCCTCAGAGTTATCAATTCAGCTCTGAATCAAGAGCTTTTCTTCACAATAGCGAACCATCAGTTTACAGTCGTGGGAGCGGATGCGGCCTATGTAAAGCCTTTTACAACGTCAGTCCTCATGTTAGGACCAGGACAGACGACTGACGTGCTTATCAAAGGTGATCAGACCCCAGCACGTTACTATATCGCAGGAAGTCCTTATCAAAGTGCTCAAAATGCACCTTTTGATAACACGACTACCACGGCCATTCTTGAATATAAGTCAGCTCCTTGCTGTACTAATAAAGGCTCAAAGATCACTCCAATCTCCGCAACCATTCCTCCCTTCAACGACACGCCAACCGCAACAGCATTCACTTCTAAATTCAGAAGTCTTGGAAGAGTTGAAGTCCCGAAGCACATCGATGAAAATCTCTTTTTTACTGTCGGCCTTGGACTACAAAACTGTCCAAAAAATTTCAGGTCTAGAAGATGTCAAGGCCCGAACGGAACAAGATTCACCTCTAGCATGAACAACATTTCTTTCGTCCTGCCGTCAAACTACTCATTACTCCAAGCCCATAAACAAAACATTCCTAACGTCTTCACTACCGATTTCCCCGCATCTCCACCGCTTAAATTCGATTACACCGGTAATGTCAGCAGATCACTATGGCAACCAAAACGCGCAACAAAGCTATACAGGCTTAAATATGGTTCCACAGTACAAGTTGTATTACAAGGAACAAGCATCTTTGCTGCGGAAAACCATCCAATTCATCTCCATGGATATGATTTCTACATCGTTGCGGAAGGTTTTGGAAACTTCAACCCGAGAACGGATACTGCTAAGTTTAATCTGGTTGATCCACCTCAGAGAAACACCGTTGGGGTGCCTGTCAATGGATGGGCTGTCATACGATTCGTTGCGGACAATCCAGGTACATATTGTAACTAGTTAGTATTTGACAAATATTTGAATTTTTTTTGTACCAACTAATTTTTTAAATTTTTGTGGAATGCAAACAGGTGTGTGGATAATGCATTGTCATCTGGATGTGCATATAAACTGGGGTTTGGCCATGGCGTTCCTAGTCGAAGACGGTGTTGGGGAGCTGGAGTCAATTGAGCCACCGCCAGCAGACTACCCCGTGTGTTAACAAAAGCATGTCAACAAATAACACTGAATAGAGGAAGAGGAAAGACTCTGTCTTACGTTCCATCTTTTGCACACAAAATCTTATGAAGTTATTCCCCACATTTGGGGTCACCGTAGTTTTAGTATTCCTTGATTGTTCTTGTTTTTTTGTGTATTGCCCTTGATCACAGACCTGTTCGTGTACTCCGTTGCAACCTTATAGTGGTATTCAATTTAAAAGTTTGCAGATGATGCTGGAAAAATTATTTAACGAAACGACGTCATTTTGTAGCGACATGTTATACAAAATGACTTCATAATTGTGCATGTGCTTATAAATTTAAAGCAATGCCATTTTTTATTATAAAATTTATACTTGTAAGCTATTTACCGAATTGTAATTCGGATTGTTTGCTGCTCAAGTTTTAGACAGCTTTTTGGCGCCGAAGTCTATGCAATCTATCTACTCTTCAAACTATGCACGCGTTGCCACCAACTCTAGTTAAAACGGCGTCGTCTCTTCAAAATCAGAGTGAGATCGTTTGAAAACATTCATTCCTGACTCCCGACTGTAATCTCATAAATCGGATTTCGATCCGGTACATCTACACCACTAGATGTATCGAAGCTTCTCTCCTATTTTCGAATGTCGTTGGCTCAAAATCTGAATTTGACATAAACTTCAGTTACAATTTTCTAGTTTACGTCAAATTCAGATTCTAAGCCGAATGCATGAAACAGGGGAGAAGTTCCGATGCAGCTAGTGACTCCATCAAATAACTAAATAAACCTTTTTCTGCTTAAAGAGTTTGTTTGTAATACATAACTTGTCCGTTTAAAACGTTCTATATATCGTTGGAAAGCTGATTCAAAGAGCTATGAATCTCTAATTTACGTAGAATTCATATTTTGACCCGAAGTCATTCAAAAATAGGAGAGAAGTTTCAGTGCACCTAGTGATGTAGATGCACCGGATCCGAGTCCAAAAATCAGCTACAGTTAATAAATCAAATTAGCAAATTAATCAGTAATTTAATTGATTAAGTAGAAAATATCTCACTAATTACCTTTTCATTTCTCACATTCAGAGTCTCAGACTTCACACCACCAAACACAAAAAATGGCGATTTCTTCCGTCGGCATGATTTTCAAGGACCGGAAATTCCATTTCATCATCACTCTCTTCATCCTCTTCTCCTTCGTTCTCCTCCTCACCAGCTTCTCTACCCAATATTCCCAACTAATCTTCTCAGAACACGAACAACTCATCCCTTCACCACCGTCCCCGTCGAAATCAAACGATGAAGACGATCGCCGGAAAACAGAGCCAGAGACGACACAAGCTTCTTCTTCTTCTTATTCCCCGATCTCGGATGATGACGACGTTGTGAATAAAACGGCGACGTACGATCCGGAGGCGGACGCGATGGACGAAAACAATGAAACGACGAGGAAGAGAAGCGACGAAGTTGCTAACAAAACGGTGACGTATGATCCGGAGGTGGATTCGATCGGCGATTTAGAATACAGTTGGCGGCAGTGCAGAGGATCGGTGGCGGTGGATTATATTCCTTGTTTGGATAACTTCAAAGCGATTAAGGCTTTGAAGTCGAGGAAGCGGATGCAGCATCGGGAACGGCACTGTCCTAATCCGAGTCCCGATTGCTTAGTGCCGTTTCCTGATGGTTATAAGATTCCGATTCGCTGGCCGAAGAGTAGGGACATGGTGAGACTCCTCATGCAATTAGTTTGGTAAGGTTTTTGCTAGGGCTTTATTCATTCAATATTTAAATTGTTCGACTCATTCAAATGATTGTGTATTACGGTTTTACCAAAATGGTTCTTGAGCAACCAATTGAAGTGAATGTCAACGACTAGATTATATAAAGATATAGAAACGTTTGAGTTTTGAGTCACAATGAGATAATATACCTATATGAGCTAGTAAAAATTCAACAGGTAGGATGATGCCTTATGCTGGTCGAACTGATTCAATAATTGCTGAATATTTGACTATTATTGTTTTTATTTAGCTGTATGCTGATTTAGTTTTTGTGATTTGATTGCTGCAGATTTGGTACAGCAATGTTCCGCATCCGAAGCTTGTTGCTTATAAGAAGGATCAAAACTGGGTGCGAAAGAATGGGGATTATTTTGAGTTTCCTGGAGGTGGTACTCAGTTCAAGGATGGAGTTGACACATACGTTAATCTTATTACAGAGGTATTGGCGTGTTACACTCTGTGGTGTTTCTTGAGATTTATCACTAACTGCAAATGAAGCGGCTCGATAATTGGATGAATTCTGTCATAGACCAGGGTGTCTGATGTATAACTTTGAAACTAAACTTGGTAATTTTAAAACTAGGCTTTGCCAACGATTAAGTGGGGCACGAAGATTAGAACCGTTTTAGATGTTGGGTGTGGAGTCGCTAGCTTCGGCGGCTATCTTTTAAATAGGAATGTGATTACCATGTCCTTTGCCCCAAAGGATGAGCATGAAGCTCAGATACAGTTTGCTCTAGAGCGTGGGATTCCTGCATTGCTTGCAGTTATTGGAACGCAACAGCTTACATTTCCAGATAATGTGTATGATCTGATACACTGTGCTCGCTGCAGGGTCCATTGGCATGGAGATGGTAACTTTTTCGTTACTAATTTATCTCTCTCTCTCTCTCTCTCATTATTGAAATGATGTTGTGGCCTTGCGGAAAGTTATTGTGCTGATGTTGCGCATATTACCCAGGTGGTAAGCCACTATTGGAACTCAACAGAGTTCTTAGGCCTGGCGGGTTTTTTGTGTGGTCTGCTACACCTGTCTACCTAGAAGACGAGAAACACCGGACTGTTTGGAAGAGTTAGTAACCTCAACCTTAACATGTCACAGTTCTACTGACATATTTTACTGACCCTTTTATTCTATGTTACCTGGCCAGCCATGGTTAATCTGACAAAATCCTTGTGCTGGAAAACTGTGTCTAAAGTTCCTAATACGAATAGGATTGGGCTTGTGATATATCAGAAGCCTCACTCATCAGCCTGCTATTCTAAAAGGGAAATGAATGATCCTCCAGTATGCGACTACAGCAATAAGCCACAGAAATCATGGTATTTATCTCAGAGAATTTTATTATTATTTAGTTGCAGCGGTTTGGGATCTACACCTCTCAAGTTCTTGCCACACTAGTTGTTGTGGCCAGAGGAGGGCCTTCACATCTCAGTTTCATGTTGCTAATTCATTTGTATTTGAATACCAGGTATGTCCCGCTCAGCCGGTGCATCAGTCTGTTGCCTACTGATGTAAACTGGCCTGCACCTTGGCCAGAAAGGCTCATGTCTGAACCTCCAAGCGTAGCTTCCAAACTGAACACCAAAGAAGAATTCAATGAGGACACCAAACACTGGTCTGCACTTGTTTCAGACCTATATTTGGAAGGCCTGTCAATTGGTTGGTCTGAAGTCCGCAATATCATGGACATGAATGCTGGCTTTGGAGGGTAAGATGTTTTTTTTTCATTCTTTCTGAGGTAATCCAGTTCTGATTGGCGATTGGCATATTCACATTTCATCCGATTAATGGTTTGGACCGGCTAATACATCATCTGTGGTTCACACATTCACTTTAAGTTTGTAGGCGATGAAGTCATGTATTAATTGTTCGGTTTTTTGTTTGAGCTTATTGCGTATATACTTTGAAAAACACCGTGTTTTCTAAGTCTTCTTAACTTTGACGGCTTCTATGAGACTATATAATTGGGATGAATTTTGAGTAAAACTAATAGATTATGGGCTGTGGAGTTGCTAGAAAATAGTTTTATTTATTTTTATAATGACTTACCTAGGGAAATAGTTGAAATCATCTTCAGCAAGTAGTTGACAGAAATAGGGTATTTTCATTTCATTTACAGCTGTTGTTGACTTCATCAGCGATATAGTGCAGTGTTTTTCTTTAGACTGATGGATTTGTATCGTAAAACTACACAGATTTGCGGCGGCTATTATTGATATGCCACTGTGGGTCATGAATGTTGTGCCTATCGATCAGCCAGACACTCTTTCAGTTATATTTGATCGAGGGTTGATTGGAACTTACCATGACTGGTGCGAGTCCTTCAATACCTACCCGCGGACTTATGATCTTTTGCACTCCAGCTTTCTCTTTACAAATCTAACAACAAGGTAACTATGCTTAGTCCAACCTTTTCTCTAATCTTTGTTTTACCAGTTACCTGTATCCGCGCCATCAAATACTAGCAACCCTATAACCATAATTTCAGGTGTGACATCAAATACATTGCTGTGGAAATGGATCGGATTCTTAGACCCGGTGGATGGCTATTACTACAGGACAGCACAGAGGTTATAGACAAAATAGTTGTGATTTTGCGGTCATTGCACTGGAAAATATCGATATTTCAGGATCAGTTCGTTGTAGGCAAGAAAGGCTTCTGGAGGCCATAGAATGTTAGGGATCACCTGGCAATTTTTATTATTCACTACAGAAATCACACCCAATATGTTGTATGATTCTAACTACAGAAGAAGTTTTTTCCTTCTTTTTTGACTACCTAACTAAACTAAGTTTTTAGTATATGAATAGATATGTTACGAGAAAATGACTTTTTGCGAAGCGCAAGTTTCTTATCATGGTATTATAATTTTCATGGGATTGTTGCCAAGGCGATTCGAACTCGAATTCTCTTAGTAAGATAGATGATCAAGATTGTAAATATTAAGCCTCCAATATTCAAAGTGTGTAACCTTACTTATCCAATATCAAGAATTCAATAATCTACCGTCGACTCATAACTATACTAATGCTTTAGAAGGAACTATAAAGAGATTACATCCCAAAGGTGACTTATTTTCAACTGGAAACCTAAAACTATACACTATTCGGGCTTTAAATAGTAATACATGGGCCAGAGTAAGAACAGAGCCAATGATGCCTGAAACTACGGCCTTCCTTTTCAGCTCCTACCATCAGGGATTCAATAAAAACTTTGGATTAAATCAGTCTGGATGAACAAAATGGAAGAATAAAGTTATGTTGTATGCTCTTGCAGTCTCTTTTCGGCCGCCATCACAGCTGCAACAGAGGGTGGCAAATGCATCAGGCTCCCATTACTAGTGTTTTCTGTATCTGATGATTTCAGAGGAACTACAGTGAATAAAGACTCGACGTCTTTAAGGGTTACTAGTGGTTGATCTTGATTCCTGGTGTTGCCGCTGATACATGAACTGCTGCTATTCCTGCTTCTATTTGGTTTTAAAATTCCCTCTTATACTGTGCCTTTGACCTGACACGCCAAAGCAGAAGAAAGTCAAAATCAATAAAAAAAACTATGGAAATCGGAACTTCAGGCATATATACAGAATGTCTTCAAGAATTCATATCCATGCTCATTCATTCACAAAGAGATGCCATTAGCTACCCATTTTATTCAACATTGCCTTGCGTCCATAGCAGAGGATACAAGTCAACCCGATTTTGAAATGCCGTCACATATCATGTTTCATAATAAGGGTTATTATTGATACTATGAAATGTTACTTTATCTTCTCACTTATGTGTTTGATCAGTGAAAATTTTGATATAAGAACCGAATAATAAGATTTAATCCTCAATTGTCAATGCAATCCTAAGACTAAGAGTTAGCAGGTGCCATCAGATCAACCATCAAACGTGTCTGAAAGCATTGCTGAACTAAACTCTGCATAGTATAAAGAATAACCTAAGAAAAAGTAAAGACATAAAGGATTGCTTGCTATGAAACGGTGCACCATCCGATGTGCTCTGCTTATTGCTTGTGCTTCAACAGCTGGATTGAGTAAGAATAACATGCCGAGCTTCTAAAAGGTTAAGGCCATTAGCTCCGTGCTGGATTAGTATAAGCATTACCTGAGTAAACGTTGAATTTTTTTTTTCCTGACGTGGCACCTTTTTGACAAAAAAACCTACAATTTTGGTCATTTTCCTTGATCTTTTGCAACATTCGCTCCAAGCTTCAATAATCATCGTATTGTGCAATTTAAGCCTGAAATGATACTGCGAGAGTAGACTATGGTTTCATTTATATTGTAAATATTTACAAATACAAGCAATTAAATGTTTAAATATTAGTCATTTACAACATCGATCAATCGCTATCCTTCATTTTAAATTTCATTAGTCACATTATGTATGAATGTGTATGTAATGAGTATATAAAGATCAATGTGATAATAATAATAATAACAATACTTTATTTGTAAACATTCAAAGCACTCTCAAATCTCAATCAATCCGTTTGTATAAATTTTTTTTGTGGATTTTATTTCATCAATACAATCCTATAGAAAAAAATAAAGCATATAAAGATGAATAAGGCCACGTAACGTGAGACACATAACATACATATAACAGTAACACGCACATGGTAGGGTTTAAAGTCCCTAAACATTGCCTTTAGATCAGCTCTAACGACAAACACAAGTAGGCACGAGCTTAGTACCATGTACTAAATAAATAGTTTCCCAACTTTGTCTCAACATGTTATGTTTTCTTATAATATCTCATAGGCCTTAGAAAAGTGACATTTCTTGGGGCTGGGTTTAGAAATCTTTTTCACTAGAAGAATTAAATCTAGAACAGACCGTCGTAGAGGGACACACACCACCTAAATAAAACTATTTGGTCCCTTTTTTGAGTTTGTATAGCTCTAATGATGTCCGTCATAAATTCTCAACGTGCTCTGCTTGCCTGCTGGTTATGTCCTTGCTTTGCATTTTTGTGGACGTGTTTTTGTGCTTTTGAATTCGGCTTCACTCTCCGACTATGAGTTTAATGCCACTAAAATCTCCATGTGCAGGACAGGGGAACAAATGTGGACGAGTAGTACTTTAGTAATATAGTGAAATAATTGTGTGAAATCATGGTATTTCAGTAAATTTCAATGAAAATACTTTTATTTACTTTAGAAAAACAAGGGTACTTTGATGATGTGAAATAATCACATACCCTTTATTTTAAGATGCAAAAGAATAATTACTTGTTTATGTTGGGAAAATCGAGTAATTTTTTCACTTAGAAAACACAAATAAGATGTAAATACCTTAATCTCCGAGCACCGTCCAAACAGTCCGTTTTTATTAATATGGGATAAGAGATTACAAATTGAGATATTTCAATTAGAAGGAAGGAGAAGAAGTTATTTTATAAGCCTCAAACACCTCCTTAACCACAAAACTACATATGTTGGACATTAAACTAATTCAAAAAATCAACAATTTATTCTATATGCAAAATTAATAGAATACCCTGAATTGGGAGTATCTAGCGCGAGTGATAGCATATACGTGTATTTTTATTTTTATTTTTTGCATCCACATTTTGGGTAACTGAAATGAGTTTTTGTTGTTGTTGTAAACAACACTTGGTGCCGTTAAAATTAGTGTTCTATTGGGTTACAAAATAAAACCCTTGTTTTGATTTCATATGGAACTATGGAAGTAGGGTGCAGATTTTAAGCAAACACATTGTAGGGTTAATTAGTGGTTACAAAATCAACATCGAAGTATAGGAAGGGCATGTGCTATCAAGTTAATAACGGTAGCTTTGTTGTGTGGTCAGCATTTGGGGAGTTTCAATGACAACATGGGTTGGACCATTTGCTTCTTCTTCTTCATGATTTACTTCATAATAATTTAATATATTTCTTATAATTCATATGGACAGTTACAAGTGAAAATAAATTGATCGTATAGTCATCACGCAATAAAAGAATTTACAATCAAAGCCTTCTGCGAGACAAAAGATAATTTTTATCTCACGATCGGGAGAGCTGTCGGGAGCTCAATACCTTTATCCTTAGCTCACCTCGCCGCTACTGTTCCTACCAGCCAACCCGTTCGTCCTCCAAAACCTTCTAAAAATGATTTTGTTATTTGAATCCATGGACTTGTGAGTTCATTATTTTAATATTTGAAAATCGCATTACCAATCTCTTTTTTTGTGTGTGGATATTCTTAGTTTATATGGAGTAAATGACAAAATAAATATACAAATAGGCTCTTGCCCTTTATTCTATCGTTGGATCAAAGAGCAAGGTCGATGTTGGCCTGATTTCAAAGTCGAATATATTCTAATAGAATTAAAGTTGTTTTGAGTACCTTTCGATTTGAATCAAATAACAACCCTTGTATCCAGGGGCGAAGTCAGGAGCGGTCGGCCGCCCCTCTGAGTCCGAAAAATTTTCCTAGTACCATGCGAGCTGCGCCTTGGCCCCCTTCCTCCGACCTCAGCCCAGCTGCGTCTTTCATCTTCTCCGACAGACCGTTCCATTAAACAAGAAACGACGTCGTTTTGTGACGTAAATTGAAGGGAAAAAAATTAACGAAAACAGAGCAGCGAGCGCCGGGGGATGAAGCGAAAGCGATCTAGCGACAGCGGACTCGGGAGCGGCGACGATGAGTGCGGGATTGGCTGCGGGAGTAAGTCGTGTGACGATGGGCGACGGCGACGACAAATCGAAAAAGGACCGAGCGGCAGGCGTGAGCAGCAACCTCGGTTAATTGGTTAGGGTTTCTAATTTTTATTTAGTTTTTTTGATGTAATTTAATAATTCTCATATGGAGAAAGTGAATAAAAAAGTGACTGAATTCCCTGATTATTTGATGGTTATTATGTGTAGCTACTGTATTTTTATAGCAAGAGGACAATCTATCTCTCAACCAAGTGAACTTTATTTTATAAAATCATTGCTACTTTAGACTACAATATCTGAATAAGAATCATTACGGGATTATTATAATAGATATGGATATCGTAGGCGTCAATTGTCGAATCTCTCTAAATCTAGTGCTACTTAAATTGTAATAGTTTTGAACAGAGTATATTAACTTTATATGATATTTTTTTAGTTTTTTTAATTTTTTTGGAACATAATCATCTATTAATTTGTCCTGTTCGAAAAAAAAATTGAAGACGCTGCCCCCAAATCCTCTTCCAATTCCGCCCCTCCCTAACAAATTCCTGACCGCTCGTGCTTGTCTCAGGTCTATCTTCCGACCATTCTCACATATTTTAAACATAAATAAATTTTTTTGAGGTCTGAAACATAAAAAAAATCATGGGGGAACTATTTTAAAATAATAATTTAAAGATACACTCATCTGTGGATAAACTGTCAACGTTTTGAGTTAATAAATATATTGAATTGAATTTTATAATTATACATGGACGACAAAAGTCTCAGTTGGGAACCCAAACCTCTGCACATGGGCACCGAAAAACCACCAACTGTATCATTTTTCTATCTACCCGTCAGCCGTCACAATCTTATTATTTTATTTTACTTTATTTTAAATAGATATCTAATCAGATGGATATATAAATAAAATTATTTTCAAAAATTGAGAGAGATCCATATACATGTGCTTGATTGGTCCCATTTGTCTCTTAAATTCTTAAACTTATTAAGACATGTTTACGGCAGTTGCATGTGCATTCTCATCGCCAAAATTGACCTGAAAACATTGCAATATAATACTATTACAAAACAAACAATGAAATTGATTTACTTCAAACAAAAACATTTCGAAAATGTATCGTAACTAAAGCCTCGTGCGTCTCTTTTTTGAAGCAAGTTAAGATCTATAAAGTAATTTAGTAATTTGATTATTTTTTGGACTTCAGATTTCGTGTTGCAAGCACAGGGAGTCCGCGTTTATCAATTTATTAAGTACTTTCGATAAAATTTCTAGCTCAACATGTCGCATGGGCATCATGTCGTTAACTGTGTTTGTCATATGCTCAATGCAGTCGTTGCTAACTTGACCTTCACATTCTCTATATAAAGTCTTGTTTTGTGTGTTTCAAAAAAAAAAAACCTTAATCTTCACACATCAAACTCACACAAAGCTGCAATGGCTTTCACTATACTTTCTCTTCTCCTACTCATTGTCTCCACTTTCTTTAACGGATGTTTAGCCGATTACGGAGGGTGGCAAGGCGCTCACGCCACTTTCTACGGCGGCGGTGATGCCACAGGCACAATGGGTAAGCACAAGTTCAAACAATTCGTTAAGTTATTTTAACTTATTTGTACAGATATATATATATATATATATATATTCATATGAATTTCAAAGAGAATCGTGATACACACAATTACTGCCAAAATTTAAATGGGCTTTTTTTTTCTCTCTTACAGGAGGGGCTTGTGGATATGGAAATTTGTATAGCCAAGGGTATGGAACAGAAACAGCAGCTCTAAGCACAGCTTTGTTCAACAATGGCTTGAGTTGCGGATCGTGCTATGAGATGAGATGTGACGATGATCCAAGATGGTGCATCGCAGGAACCATCACAGTTACTGCCACCAATTTCTGCCCACCAAATCTTGGTTTGTCAAATGACAATGGTGGCTGGTGCAATCCACCTCTTCAGCATTTCGATCTTGCAGAGCCTGCTTTTCTAAAAATTGCTCAGTATCGCGCTGGCATAGTTCCCGTGTCATTCAGAAGGTGTGTAATTTCACCTTCCTTTATTTTTTAATAAAAATGTTTTAAGAGATTGAATGATTGATCGCTAGATGTTAAATTTTTGTAGTCCGAATTCAAGATCAAATGAAATTTTGGTCTCTGATGTAAATATTTATATTATGTGATACAGAGTGCCCTGTATGAAGAAAGGAGGAATAAGGTTCACGATCAACGGCCACTCGTACTTCAACCTAGTACTAATCACGAACGTGGGTGGCGCAGGAGACGTAAGATCCGTTTCGATCAAGGGCTCAAAGACAGGATGGCAACCAATGTCGAGAAACTGGGGCCAAAACTGGCAGAGCAACTCATACCTTAACGGCCAGAGTCTTTCATTCCAAGTCACAACTAGTGATGGAAGGACCGTTACGAGCATGAATGTCACACCAAGTGGCTGGCAATTCGGACAAACTTATCAAGGCAGTCAGTTTTAGAAAGACTTGCTGAAGAAAGTTAAGGATATTTTGTATCTGTTTAAGTTGCGAGTATGAAGCTAGTGGTTGCGGAAATTGAAATGGTAGATTTACGGTTACGGCATTTATTAGTAAAGCCGGTATAGCATAAGTGTCTGTACGAGTACGACAGTGACTTTTGTCTCTGATGGCTGAGGTAGCTAAATTGGCACCCGCTAAGCCTTTAATATGTGTGATGTGTGTAAGAAGATGAATTTGCTCAAATGCGGATTTATGAAGTGGTATACATAAGTTCAGTTGCGGCGAAAAAGATCGCCTTTTGAAGTAATTTGGTATCACTCATGTTGGTGCTGATTCTGACTAGTCGCCCAGTCGGTACCCATTCCCTCAAGAGAAGTACAGGGATTGATCCCACTATCAGACTAAATGATCAGTGACAGATGGTATCAACTTGATCACATGCAAGCTTTCCTAAATCGGTATTCCGCACCTTACAAGTCTCGGGGAATCCACGAAGTTCGAGACGATTTAAGACAAATCGTTCAACTCGAGTTCAGGCTCCGAACGAGAATTGATCAGTCTGGAATTGCCTAAAAGCACTCAAATTTGAGTTCAATAGTTGAAGCTGATCGCTCTTGATCACTTATATGCAGGAAGAGTAACGGAAACACGCCTCTGCATCTGGCATCCCAAGGCTGGGCATTTGAATACAGTTAATGCGCTACATAGAGACTACAACAGACCCAATAAGGATCGGATTACTAGAGAGCACAATAGGCAAGGCAATACAGCTCTGCCCTGACAACAACTATCATAATGGTGTCGCACAATTTCTCACACGGATGAGACACTTAAATTAGTTGACCACCACAAGATACATGCCTTTTCCAATAAAACAGACTCGCAAACACGTAGTAGTCAAAAATGGTTACGCACAAAGATAACTTCTCCTGCGTTACATACAAATTTAATAGGCTTTCTCTAGCTGCCGCACCATAGAAGTTCATTTAAGAAAATGAGAGGAATATTTTGGGACACTAAAAAAAAAGGAAATGAAAAGAACAATATGAGACGTACGTAGTACAATCTTCCGACCATTGAGATCAAGAGAGTAAGCCTCTTCGAAAGCGGCTATATAGGGAGCCTTGTGACCCTGCATCATGTACTTCTCAGCCCTATGGTGCAATGCAAGCTAGGCAACAGACTCCTCGAGACTTACGACTAGATGCCACAAACCTTTTGGCACAAAGATGAAAGATGACTTCTCCTGCCTAACATACACATTCATTAGGGTCTCTCATCTCCTAAAAGGCTAAAACACTAAACAAATTCTCTCTAAAATACGAGCGAACTTCATAATCCTAACTCGGCTTCGGCACCTTCTCAGCAAACTTAGGATCAAATAAATACAACGGCCTCTCCTCTCTTGCATGTTCCGAATGTCTTCTAAAATAATGCACAAGCTTCAACTCCACCGGACCAACTGTGAATTGTGCATCTCTCAACGGTGAACCATCTCTCAATGCACACACTTTGGAATACTTGACTTGAACCATTTCCTCAAGTATTCCAAAATGACGCTGTAGCAGAAACAATGAATCCCGACCCTAAAACGGTCAAAAAAGGTGCTGTTCTACGCTGTTGTTTACCCAACAAAAAAGTAAAAGGGCATCGTCATGAAGCTAGTTCCTAGTGGTTGC
>JAWWMW010001828.1:97080-107535 GCA_035048345.1 Echeveria elegans | reverse complement strand
TAATTGAAAACGACAAAAACATGAAGGTGTTTAAGTGTGAAAACAAAACGGAGGGGTGTCATCTGGAAAAAGTGGTATAAATAGGTGTCTTTTTCTGTAATTATTCCAAAAATATATTAGAATTGTTTAAATATAAAAAATATATTAATATATTAAAAATTTCGAGTCGACTCATGCAACGACCCCCGGTTCGACCCGGTTGAACTCATGAACCCGTGACCCCATGACCTTATCGAGTCGATCATCGGTTCAGTTTTCACAACATTGACTCCACCACACTGAATGAACAGATGATATCTATTCAGTTAAGTAAACCATAACTCGGCCAAACTACATGAGTAAATTAGGCCTGCTCGACTGAGTCGGTAAACGAACGAGTAGCCAAGATACCCTATTCGGTCGAGTAATTCTTTACTCGACCAAATTGAAAGAATAAATACAAACAGACAGCACCTATTCGACCGAATGAGCTCGTTCACCCGACAAAAGTTGTTGCTCGGCATTCCCCCATTATTCGATAAACGCACCCCTACTCGCTCGAGTTTACTAGCTACTCGACCGAGCAACACTTAGAAAGATGTTTTAGGAAATCGCGCCAACCCTACTTATTGAAAACAAGTTAAAATGTTTATTGAGCATACCTAGGTTGAGTCAAACACATATATTAAATTTTGTACGCTATAAAATTCATGCGTTGAAAGCTTTGATATGAACGATTCTCTTGATATTATTTCAAATGATTTAATACTTTGGCTAGCTTAGCTCGGTCCTTTTCAAAATTTACTCCATCTTAAAAAAAGTGAAGTTTTGCTAAGAATTATGCAAAGTATTTTTTTGAAAATATCATATTTAGTATTCGTAGAATTTCTTGATTGCCCTTAGGTGGCTTTAGCATGATTGATGGTATACTTTTGGTGACACTCTCGGGTGTTATTTTAGGCATTATGACAAGGCTTAAGTGTGGGGTGGGCAAGAAAAAAAAAAGTTTTGAAAAAGAAAAAAAATAAGATTGTTGAACAGTTGCCGAGGGTTACGAAAGAAAATATAAAAATTAAGTTTCAGCATATATATATTATTTCCCCTTGAAAAGTAATTGTCAATATTAAAATTTTCAAAATATATAAAGAATAGTTTCTTGTCCACTACTTAAGTCCTTGTTTTCATACCTTGTTTATTGTGCGACTCTAGTGAAGTTTTGAATGTTAACCATTTAGAATTGTTAGGGGGGAAATCCTTGTTTTCACATACGTAGGCATGATGGATTTTGGGGGAGAAAATTAAATACTTATTTTCGAAGTATCGAAACTCCTCTAATCTAATGTATTACGACGTTTATTCTAATGCTTGAGCTAGAGTTCAAAACCTTCAGCTTATGGACCAACCCTAGCTATCATATGTGTCGGGTTAGGTAAGATTTTATTAATAAAAATTTTGAGCTTTACTTTATAATTTTTAGTGTGGATGTCAAGCGGAGATTTGATCGAGCAAATGTTAGTCTTTGGTATTCATTTTATGAGAAATTTGTGACTACTATGATTTGAGTGATGTTTGAATTTTTTTATAACATGAATGATTAGTGATACTTTGATGTGCTTGAACATGTTACAATGAAATCGCTTGCTCCAAACTATAAAAAAGATTAAACTTTTAAATGGATTAATTGCTATGGTAGGATTTGTGAGTATTCCTTTTTCTTAAAACTCTCACGAGAATATAACTCGTTCACTACAGTAGCCTAGGGTTTTAAAGGCTTAGTGTCTATGCTAAATGCATTCGTGATTCCTACAAAAGTGAGTTAGGAGTAGATTTTATTGTTTTTTGTGTTTTTTGAGCTTAGATTGTTCGGGATAAACAAGTCTTAAGTGTGTGGTATTTGATCGGTGTTAAAATGGTCTAATATTTAGACAATTATTTGCTTACAATCTTCACATTTATCATTATTAAATTGGTCGAATTATACACTCATGTTGCAATTTCAGGTATAAAATACACTTCTGATAATTAAAGAGGCCAAACGCTAAATATAGCAAATATGAGGAGAAAAAGAGCAAAAACATAAGGTTTTGGTAGTTGTGATCGGTCAACGCAAATTTCAAAGTCAACGGAGCAGTTTGAAGGTCAAACTCGGTTGAGCAGAGTCTTACTCGACTGAGTTGAGGTGGAAAGAAGGTTATTCGACCGAACCAGAGTGCATGGAACATACAGAGGCTACCTACTCGACCAAGTGAAGGAACTCGGTAGAATAACTCAATGAAAAGAAATAGAAGGCACCAACTCGACTTAGCAGAGAAGCTATTCGATCGAGTCAACTCAATAAACACAGACAGAAAGCAGCACTCGGTCGAGTAACGTCCTACTTGAACGAGTAGAATATGTACTCGACCTAAGAAGCTACTCGACCAAAAAAGATGTTTCAGAGATTCAAATGACCTATTAACTCGACCACAAAGGAGTTTCATAGAGGACTTATGTGAAGATGCCAAGAGACATGGAGCTTTATGGAAGGAATTCATTAGGGGGCATAATTGGTGATACTGAAGGGTTTGGAATTCCACTATTATGGAGGGGAATAAAGAGTCTTTCACTACCACTATAAAAAGGGAACCACGAAGTATACTCGTGCTTTAGCCAAGGTGCAAAGTTACTAGGTGCAAGAGCCATCGAATTCCAGAAATTTCATTTTTATTTCAACTGGATTCCTTTATTTTCAGTTTGAATTGTTACTCGTGCAAAGATACTCGACCGTGAAGAAGAAGAAGTTACGTTGAGGAGCCGCGACATTACTGAACATAACTTAATCTTTGTTTTACATTTCAATCATGTATTGTTCCTCACTCGAAATGAGTGAGTAGTTGTTTTGACGACAAAGGGCTAATGGATCCTTGAAAACTCATGAATAATTGAATACTTTTACATACAACTTATGAATGTCTTGTTGGTTAAAATAACTTTACTTGACTTAGTAAGACTCAATGTTTCGAAGAAGGGAAGTTGTGAGGAACCTTCGAAAAGAATGAAATTAGGCTTTTGCCTAGTTTCTAACCTTTGTTCCGAAGAAGGGATGTCGTTTAAAAACTTTCGTAAAACATGAAACTATGTCTAACCCCGTTGAACTATAATAATGTCTGTAAATTAGTTTTGGCAAATTTGCTAAGTTATGAAGTCGAGTCTAATTAGCCATTTAATTCATTCTACTTCATTTTATAAATTATTCATTGAAATTCATGAGTAACCTCGGTGATGTTATGCCCTAGTCATCTTACTTTGAATTGATTATTGACACCACTTGTTACAAAACCTGAATTTAAACCCCCCCCCCCCAAAAAAAACCATATAACGGTTTAGCATAATAAATCTGAGTTTCCCACTGATCCCTTGGGTGGACACTAGGTCATCCTCCGTACATATAAATTTAGTTTGATTCACTTTATACTCATCACTATTTTGCGCGTCAAATAGTCACTTGATACGGTATATCTAGTCTTTACAAATTAGTTAGTGAAGTCCCAAAGGGAGTAATATGATCAGACGCACAACTATAAATAATCCAATCAAACGCATTTTGCATATGAATATTTGTAACAATTTTTTAGGCAAGAAATACCTACCATGTGAAGATTTTCATCCCCAGTGACATTAATCAAAGCCATAAGTTTGTTGAACTAGACCTGGTTAACCTTGATGGATCCCAATTGAATTTGATTTTCTGTTTACACATCAATGTTGTCCTTTCCTGCATTGAAAGTATCAATGATGACATTATTGATAACTGCTCTTTATTTTACTGACTTGACTTATTATGTTTGTAGTTTGGTAGAAAGTCATTCAGTTTATAGCAAAACTCCCTTGTGTGCCCTTAACCCGTACAGTAGGTACAAAATAGTTGTTTCTTTCCCTTGTAATTTGTATAGTATTTGTTTCCTTGTTTGTTTGGTCCATGATTGGCACCTTGATATTTGTTTTGTAGTTGGTTTGGGAAGAGGGTGCAGAGAAATCAACACTTGAAGTGTTATTGCTGGAGACAAAAGTTGTTGGCTCGGGAGTACTCGTTCTGTTAATGCCAGTTTGGATTTGATGTTGTAGGACCATAGAGTAGATCTTCTCAAGTCCATGTAAGGGTCTGTCGACAATATTTGTGATTTGATCTAGAAAAATGCTTCATTAAGTCCTATGACAAATTCCATGGATCTTTCAAGTTCTTTCTTGGCTAGCATACTCTGAGTTGATTTGCAAGCACTTCTCAATTCACAAAAATCCTCAGTGAGTCCTCATCTCCCCATATTTTTTTTCAATTTTGCATGGTAACTTTGCTATCTCATGCCTCCTTGTTTCAGTGAGGCAATTTCCTCTTGCAAAGCAAACATCATGGGTTCATTGGAAACTGCATATGTATTCTGTAAGTTCTCCCATGCCTGCTTTCAATCTTCAGTATGAATAAGAGTCCCAAAGATTTCTTCTGAAACAGAATTAGTTATCAAGGTTAAAACGACACTATTTCACTTCTCCCATCTTTCTAGTTCAAAGGGGTCATCAGGTCTTGGGTAGATTCCTCGAATAAATCCAAGCTTGCTTTTGGATGAGAGACCTCTCATCATAAACTTCCACCAGGTGACGTAGTTTTCAATCCCAGTTAGTTTCTGAGAAACTAAGGATGCATCAATGTTTTCAGCATTATTGACATAGAATGGATCATCATAAGAATTAATGTATCTCCTTGTGCTTGTAACAGGGTCAACAAACCATTACCCATAAGTGGTTGTTCTAATATAGAACCAGCTCCAAGAGAAGTGTTTTCATTTATCATACCTCTCAAGGAGAAAAAGGAATGGGAGGATCAGAGAAAAAAAGAACACAAGGAAATGAGCTGCATCGGAAGACAGGAGAAAAAAGTAGGAGCAAAACTTCAAAAAGAAAATCAGGCCAAAGTCGGCTCTGATGCCATGTAAAAAGACAACTTTCGGCCAACTAACAGAAGGAAAAGAAGCTGAATGAAGCAACTTCTCAAAGAAACCAATAGCCAAAACTTGGAAAATATTTTTGTTATTTAATATAGATAGATAGGGAATAAATACATGAATATGAAAGAAAGGAAAAAATACATAATCTACTCAAACTATGTGTAAATTGTAGATATATCCCTGTAGTTTAATTGTGAACTTATGATGTTGAAACGGTGTCGAAGGAGAAAGCAAGGGCTTTAGGCCTCAAATTTTATTTAAAAAAATTACTTGAGAAAAGCAGTTTATATTTTAAGAGCCCATTTGAAATTAATTTTTCAATAAAGAATGCCTCATTTCATTACAAATATAACATGCCTCTGCGTAGTAGGGCGTTGTTGTTGGTGTTGATGAAATTAGGTAGAAATCAAGTGGTGTTCGTGAGGGAAATCATTGGAGGAGTTGGCGAGGTGATTGTTGAAATTAGGATGTTTAATATTGGCACCCACTAAATCTCTTTATATGTGTCTTTATATGTGTGATGTGTGTAAATTATGAATTTGATGAAATGCGGATTCATGAAATTGTCATAAGTTTCGTGCCGGTGAAAAAAGATTGCCTTTTGAGGTAACTTTATATCAACTGATCCGCTGCGAACTTTGAAGTGGCTTTTTTTATCTTTTTTGTGTTTGGTTGTTGAGGAAATTTGGAAGACATTTCCACTCAAGATCAAACTCTCATTCGATCAAAAGTGTGACAAAAACGCACTCCGAAAAAGAAAGTTCCAGTAGGACAACAATTGAACTTCAAACACAAGAAAATAATAGGAGGATATGTGTTTCATTGAAAAGGAATCTACGATTGTTTTCAATCATTGAATGCACATGCGTGAAGGTACCTGAATGACATCAATTATCACTAAAGAAATTTGTTTCTTTTGTCTTGCAGCACTTTATAAAAACAGCAGATCAGAGATGGTCTGTCTCTACTCTCCTTCTTAGGAAATTGCTTGTGGACTTCACTCTGAATGTTCTTGGCTCAAGTCTGCCTATCCTTCCTGAGCCATCACCGACACTTTCATTTCTGTACAAATTTGAACCAGCAGTAGTCAGTCAGCTACAACTTCAAGATGACTATTCTTGATATCAAGATTGAATTGGTGATAGCGGCCCGGATGAAGGAATGGGACAGGTTAGTTCGCTTGAACTCCCAGCAGCCAAGCTCTCCTACTCCCGGTGAAGTGAATTCACATCAATATATGGACCATAGGTTATACCGGGCAGCTGCTGAGGGCAACCTGGATGATCTCAAGCTCATAACTGAACGCCTCCGTCAAGAAACGGAACAGAATGTGTCGGAACACGACTTTCTACAATGTGTTTCTCCACTGGGAAACTCCTTACTTCATGTGGCCGCTGCTTATAATAATTTTCAAGTTCTGAAGCCAATAGCTGAAGCAGATCGCTCTTGCTCACTTATATGCAAGAACTGTAACGGAGACACGCCTCTGCATCTGGCGGCCCACGCTGGGCATGAGAAAACTGTTACTGAGCTCGTGTGCATACATAGAGCTTGCAGCGGAACGAGTGATGATCGGATTACTAGAGAGCAGAATGAGCAAGGCAACACTGCTCTACACATGGCTCTGATTAGTTCAAATAAGGACATAGCTGTCCTTTTGTTTCAAGCTGACCCAGACACCATCTTCCGCCTAAACAAAGAGAACAAATCCGGTTTGTATCTGGCAGCGGAGGCTGGATATGACGAATTGATTAGGGACACATTCAATAGATATGAATCGAATCAGCTGCATGAAATGATTGAGGGGAAACCACCTGTTCATGCTGCAATTTTAGGGAGAAAAATGGGTAAGCATTAAAGTAATTATGCAAGATTCTATCAGAAATAATTCAGTTTTGCTTACCAACGACTTTGTACCATGTTGTAGAAACTCTCCAAATCCTTGTAGAGAAAGTGCCGGGGTTCCTTCAATCCGGAGATGATCATGGCAGGACTCCACTCCACCATGCTGTCTTAAGCGGCTGCTTCTACGGAGTTAGACAACTATTGAGCAAACCTAGCCGAGCAGCTGTAATTAGGGATCATTTCGGATTCTTCCCTATCCACTTGGCAGTTATAAAAGGCCGGGTTGATGTGCTTCAGATACTGCTAGAACAATCCATCAACCCAGCTGAACTTCTTGACAGCAAGTGTGGAAATGTCCTACACATTGCAGCAGAATACGGGAAAACAGCTGTTTTCAATTACATTCTCGAGAAGGTGGATTGTAGGAAACTTATAAATGCGAAGGATAAAGACGGTAACACACCCTTGCATTTGGCAACAGTGAACTGGCATCCGCGAATGGTTTGCGCTTTGACGTGGGATGAGAAGCTGGACTTGAGCGTGACCAATAATAACGGCCTCACGGCTCTTGATGCAGCTGAGCTTTCCATAGAAGGCCCCACATCTTTCCAACAGGTAACTTGCTCATTCAAGTCTATTATGGCATACTTCTGTTTATAACATTACAACAACTTGCAGAGACTGACCTGGGCGGCACTTATTGCTGCTGGGGTGCCTAGAGCATGGCCAACATATGGCCAGAATCTTCCAAGTCAATTAAGAGAAAGTGGCAGGCCTAGGGCCGGTTTAGATAACTACAAGGACAGGGTCAACACTCTTCTGGTCGTTGCAACCCTGATTGCTACCATAACCTTTGCAGCAGGTTTCACACTGCCAGGAGGCTACAAGAGCTCGAGTGATCGACACCAAGGGCAATCAACCATGCTTGGCAGAAAGATATTCAGTCTCTTCGTTTTCTGCGATGCTATAGCAATGTACAGTGCAATGACTGTGACAGTCTTAATGATTTGGGCACAGCTGGGAGATCTCAGCTTGGTGCTAATTGCCCTTAGACTGGGACTGCGGCTAATTGGAGTTTCACTTACAATGATGTCCATTGCTTTCATGGCCGGCATCTATGCAGTAGTCAGCGACCTGCACTGGCTTTGTCAGTCTGTTCTCATTACGGGAACAATCTTCGCAGTGGCTGTATCAGCAATTTCTTTCACCTTATGCTTTCCAATAACTTCAAACGCCCCGATTTGGCGTCACATGTCTTACTACCCCTTTCTACTGCTGATGTATATTACAAACAGTGGTATTAGCAGCAACTGGGAAGATAAATACCGCTGTATATAAACCTATTTTGTAACCGATAAGAAAAAGTAGATCCCAAGTCCTAAGTATGTTTGGTGAAATGGGAAAAGCTCTGTATCATATACAGGTTGTTGGTTCTCATCTTGTCTTTGTGATTTTACGAAAAGCTTTAGGCCCCGTTTCGTTGCATGGAAAAAGTATAGGAAGGAAAAAATTAAAGAAAATTTTTGAGTGAAAATGAAATATGTGTTTGGTTGTGAAGAAAAAAAATGAAAAAAATAGACAAAATGAAATCAAATTTTCCTTACAACTTTCTCATGGAAAAATCATTTTTCTTTAAATTTTCTTTTCCTCACTTTTTTCCAACAACCAAACGGACTCGTAAGATATTCAAATTTTATTTACGGAATCGGAAATACTGCATTCTACTTCCAATATGTCTTTATCAGCCAAAATGAGATATATGTTTGCTGAACTACTGATATAAAACTAACACAATGTTTGATATTTTGTTTCCCAAATATCACAGGAGTGTGCAAACAGATTGCAAGTTTTAAGCTAACCGAAGCAAGTACAAATATCATATGCTAAAACTAGAAGAACCTTCAATTTTCAGAATTATGGTGATCATCTGGGGTTTGTCAAAAAGTAATCTTGAAGCTCCTGCCTTAGAATCATCGACTGTATCCCAAAAGGGTACACTCTGCCATACCTGGGTACGAAGTGTCCAGGGCATTCTTAAACCTCTCATGCAAGTTAACTCTGTCTTTTGCGCCAGACACAAGAGTGCAAGCATTTGGCCTCTTAAGAAAATCTAAAACATTAAGCAGATTACATCTGCAATAAAAACACAACTTTTTAGCATCCTGGGTTTGCCGTACATTTTACATAATGCATGTAACCAATAAATTTAAATGCATAATAGTGAGCGATTTCTTATAAGTAAATCATTACAAGTGCCACCACACCATGTGCTTACACGGGAAAATGTAGGGATGCACAACAGGTCGGGTTGGTCCGGACCGAGACCGACTATGGCCGGACCGGGCTCGGACCGAGACCGAACCGAGATCGCAAACCTCAGAAAAATTGGACCGCGGACCGATCCGGGACCGAGACCGCAAGACCGTAAAAAATCGGTCCGCATCGCAAAGGACCTCAAAACAGTGAAATTTGGCAATTGTGATCATCCTCTTAGATTTATGTATGAATGATTGAATGCATCTAGCGAGCCTTTCTCCACGTACCCCAGAACATATGATTTGTTGCATGCAACCATATTTTTTCACATTACAAGTCACTGGTTTTAGAAAGGTGGATGAAGCTTAAAGGGTGTGATCCAAATTCTGGAACTTACCAAGAGGTTTTGTACAGTTTGATTGATGCTAAGAGATATGCTCAGACAAAAGACTTTATGGATGGAATAATTTGGAAGGACATGTCTCCAGACTCCAAGTTTTCAATCATTTAGGAAGACTTTTATAGGGTTTTGCAAAAGCAACTCAGCTGATGATGCTTGTTGGATATTAGAGGGAATGGTGCAACAAGATTTCATACCAAAGATGAACATGTGGAGACGGGTTCTGAGGGTTATGTTTGGTGGTGATGAATGTTTGGCACGGGCTCTTGAAGATTAGCTCATCGGGGTGGAACTCAACTCATTTCTGTGATCAAGCATTATAGTTACAACAACAATGAAAGCCGCTGGACACTTTTTACAGAATTTTACAGCACTAAGTCGCTGGACACTATCAAGATCACCATAAAATATGCAAGTAACAATTACTAACAAATATAGACAATGTAAATGACTTTACAGTTATTTTTTCAAGCAACCTCAAATATATCCCACATGGTCATGACGTCAACTCGTCAAGTGCAAAATGTGCCTCCTTCTTCATCAGCTAACAATTAAGAATAATTATCATTTAACAATTAGCATAGCAAACATAATATTAGTCGTCAAATACTAAAGTACATACAAACATATATATATACGTACCTTCATCTCCATCCAGTGGCGGAGCCATGAATTATCTTTTACTGTGGCTATATTTGGTTAGATGTAATTGGTAGCTCAGGTGGAGGGAGTGTTAGAGCTAAGGCTTAGTAATTTCACACTAGTTCTAGGTTCGAATCCCAGTTCCCTCACTAAAAAAATTTCTCAAAATGTTACTTGGGCTACAGCCCAGCCTTAAACAGGCTGCCTCCGATCCTGTCTCCATCATTGTTGTCTAGATATATATCACTATCTTGTAATCTTATGCTTGATTGTAACTAATCTTGAGTACAAATGAGTGCTTGCACCGTCTTTTAATAAGGATGAAAAAAAATACATTCGTAATATGAGTATATA
>JAWWMW010001828.1:81214-95018 GCA_035048345.1 Echeveria elegans | reverse complement strand
GATATTAGGGAGAAAACTGGGTAAGATTTCTAGTAGTTATGCAAGATTTTATGAGGAATAATTCAGTTTAGCTTACCGACGACTTTGTACCATGTTGAAGGAGCTCTCCGCATCCTTGTCGAACAACACCCGCGGTTCGTGCATTTCAGAGATGATGAGGGCAGGACTCCACTCCACCATGCTGCCTTAACTGGCTATTTGGATGGAGCTAAATACCTATTGAGCAAACATAGACGTGCAGCTATCATCAAAGATAATTTCGGATTCTTCCCTATCCACTTGGCGGTTATGGAAGGCCATGTTGATATCCTAAAGATACTGCACAAATATTCCATCCACCCAGCTGAACTTCTCGACAACAAGTGGCGAAATGTCCTACACATAGCAGCACAATACGGAAAAACAGTTGTTTTCATTTACATTCTCAAGAAGCTAGATTGTAAGAAACTTATAAATGCAAAAGATAAAGATGGCAACACACCCTTGCATTTGGCAACAATGAACTGGTATCCGCGAATGGTTAGCGCTTTGACCTGGGATGAGAAGCTGGACTCGAGCGTGACCAATAATGATGGATTGACGGCTCTTGATGCGGCAGAGGTTTACATAGAGGGCTACACATCTTTCCAACAGGTAACTTTTTCACTCAGGCCAAGTATGACATAGTTTTGTTTCTAACATTACGGTAACTTGTAGAGACTGACCTGGACGGCACTTATTGCTGCTGGGGTGCCTAGAGCTCCTCCACCAACGGACAGCCAGAATTTTCCAAGTAAACTAAATGAAAGTTTCAGCCTTATGGCCAGTATAAATAACTACAAGGAAAAAGTCAACACTCTTCTGGTCGTTGCAACCTTGATTGCGACCATAACCTTTGCAGCAGGTTTCACAATGCCAGGAGGCTATAAGAACACGAGTGATGAACACGAAGGGCAATCAGTCATGCTCGGCAAAAAGATATTCAGTCTCTTCGTTTTCAGCGACTCTATAGCAATGTACAGTGCAATGACTGTGGCCGTATTAATGATCTGGGCACAGCTGGGAGATCTCAGGTTGGCGCTATTTGCCCTTAGACTGGGACTGCCGCTTATTGGAGTATCACTTACAATGATGTCCCTGGCTTTCATGGCTTCCATCTACGCAGTAATCAGCGAGCTGCACTGGCTTTGTCTGGCTGTTCTCATTATAGGAATATTCTTCGCCACAGCTCTGTCATGCCTTTCTTTCCTCTTATGCTTTCCGATTGCTTCAACCATGCCGTTTTTACGCTACCTGTCTTACTACCCGTTCCTGCTACTGCTGTACATTACCAAAAGCGAAATCAGCAGCAAATAGGAAGACAAATACCACTGTAAATAAATTTAGCCGGAAAAAAGTGAGGAAAAAAATTTAAAGAAAAATAATTTTCTCATGATAAATTTTTTTGGCATTCAACCAACACACATTTTATTTTCACTCAATTTTTTCTTTAATTTTTCATTTCCTCTTTTGTGCCTGTTCTGAAGATGTAGATCCTAACTAATTTGCACACTTCAGTTAAGTTAAATGGAAAAGCTCTTAATCAAATACGGGTTGGTGGTTTTCATGTTGCCTTTGTGATTGTACGAAAAGCTTTAGAATTACCCAAAAAATTGTTTACAGAAATCAGAAAAGCTACAATTTACTTCCCATCTGTTTACATCAACCAAACTGAGCTAAATGTTCGCTGAACCACTGATATAAAACTAACCCAAACAATGCTTTATATTTTATGCCAAAATTTCACAAGTGTGTGCAAAAAAGCAATAAGTTTGAGGGTAATCAACGTGAATATCATATGCTAATAATAATATAATAGAACCTTCAATTTTCAGAATTTGTTGGTCCTCTGGTGTATATCAAAAAAGAAAGAACCTGCCTTAGAATCAATGATTGTATCCCAAAAGGATACACTCTGTCGGGCAGCTCTTTATTCAGCTTTGGCAGCAAATTTTTCTATCATTCCTGGAAACGTAGAGTCCAGCGCATTCTTAAACTTTTCATTAGAGGTGTTAAAATGGATGAATTGAATTTTAAATGATATAGATCATTTAATCCATTTAGATGGATTAAACGGATTGGATTAAATGTATTATGAATTAAATAGTCTATATAAGTCAATACCGGTCAACTTCGATCAATATTCAGTCAACGTCGGTCAACAGTCAGATATGGTCGGTCAACACCGGTCAACAGTCAGCCAGTTGGTTGAATAAAACTCACTAAATTGCTAGTGTATTGTAAATGGATTAATAAAGTGATTTTAAAATAGATTGTAAATAAATTGTTAATGAATTTTTTAATAAAACATTTAAATAAATGATCCAATTTGCCACATCTCCTTCTCATAAAGGTTGACTCTGTATTTCGTGAACGACACAAGAGAGAAAGCATTTGGCCTTTTAAGAAAATCCAAAACATTTAGCAATTAGAACACAACTATTTAGCATCATGGGTTCCATGTAAAATTAACATAATGTACTCATTGAAGCTAAATGCATAATGCTGCATGATTTCTGGTGCGTAAATCATTAAGGTTAACTTCATAATAGCACCTACAGGGCAAAATATAATTCATTTAGCTTTCGTTTGGTTGCAAAAAAAAATGAAAAAAAGAAAATTTTAAGAAAAATAATTTTCTCATGATTAAATTATAAGAAAATTTTGATCTCATTTTGTCTATTTTTTTCATCTTTTTTCTTACAAACCAAACACACATTTCATTTTCACTCAATTTTTTTAAATTTTTTTTCTTTCATCTCTTTTTTTCTCGCAACCAAACGGAACCTTAAATTTATTATCGTCATAATATGGCTACGGACTGGCCTGATAAGCAGAGAGCTTTATTGACAAAAATGAGTTTAGAATTCGTGCATATCTGCATTAGCTAATGTTACTTTTGAAACCTATACGCGATATGACATATATGAAAGCAATCCTAACTTGGATAGACTTATAGATTAGTTTCCTTGAAAACACCTTCAACAGATCCTGGTCAGCAAATCTCTAATATACACACCATAAACTTAGTCATCAGTACTAGCTTGAAATCCAACTATCACAATGTGCATGTTTATGATTTTTATTCACACCGAGTGAACTACTACGTACTGGATTTGAGAACATAAAGATTTAACTGCAATTATATTTTGTCTTTTACAATCCAGGCCTGCTTGTTACCTGTTACTACTACGTCTACTACTTTAGTATCCAGTATCTTTATCTAAAATGAAGTGCCAGTTACACATATATTCATCCAAAAACAAAAGAACTTGTAAATGAACAGGCACAGATGCGGTGTTGAAGTTGTAATTTTGAGTAATGGCAATGGACTCTTCGAGATTTATAACTAGACTAGATGCTACAAACCATTAGGCACAAAAATGACTTCTCCTGCCTTACATACACATTCAATAGGCTTTCTCTTGCTGCGCCATAGAAGTTCATAGCCCCATCTGGGCTTGGGTGTACCCCAGGCAGAATTACATCTGGGGGGAGACGAAACCCATTTCTTCGATCGGCATTCCAGGCTGATGTAGATTTAGGATCCACATGAAATGACGAACCAGAACCGGCTGGCCCCATAATGATCCACTTATAATCAAGTCTTTCATATCTAAAACACTGAAGCCCGTTTGGTTGGAAGAAAAAAAAGAGAAAAAAATTAAATAAAAGTAAAATATGTGTTTGATTGTAAAAAAAGAAAATAAAAAAAAAAATTTACTTACAATTTTCTAATAAAAAATAATTTTTTTAAAAAAAAACCCTCACTTTTGTCCCGGAAAGCCTAAACAAATCATCTCTAAAATACAACGGAACTTCGTACTCCTTACTCAGCTGCGGCACTTTCTCAGCAAACTTAAGATCAAATAAATACAACGGCGTCTCCTCTCTGGCTTGTTCCGAATATCTAAAATACTCCACAAGCTTCATCTCCACCAGACCAACAGCAAATTTCGCATCCCCACACTTATCAATCTAATAACTCTTATCCCTTTTCTTCAACGCATCCCAAACATCAATACATGCTTCCAGCAAACACAGGTTTATTCGGCTCCTGCTAGCAAACCTGAAGTACAAATAGGATGATTCCACATCTGATCCTGGGACTCCGGAGGTTATTTTTTATTTGCGCATGTCTTCAGATAATGGATGCAACTGGGGAAAAATAACTAGCTTTAAATTGAAGATGTGAAGCAACCCGTATTGAGTTTAACAATGTCGAGAGTGGCGAAGATGATGTGCGATGGTGGTTCTTCAGCAGCTAATGCACCTTTTTTATTAGCCTTATTGCAAAGGTGCATACGCGCAGGTTGTGAACTGCAGGGTCGATCGGTTCACAGTCAGGTTATTACAAATGGTTATGCATCGAATGGAGTAACTTTGGACACTAAATTAGTAATCTTTTATGTGAAGAGAGGTGATCTTGTGACTGCTCGTAAGGTGTTTGATGAAATGATTGATAGAACCGTTGTTACATGGACTGCTTTGCTCTCAGGGTATTCACAGAGGGGAAATTACGAAAGTGCACTTAAGGTTTATGCGGATATGCATGGATCAGGAATTCGAGGGACTCAGTTTACTTATGGGAGTGTATTGAGGGCGTGTACGAGAAAGGGATGTTTGGTGCTAGGAATGCAGATTCAGGGGTGTATACAGAAAACTAGATTTTACTGTGATTTGTTTGTTCAGAGTGGGTTGGTTGACTTGCATTCAAAGTGTGGGAAAATGGAGGATGCCAGGTGCTTATTTGATATGATGTCTGTGAGGGATTTGGTTTGTTGGAATACAGTGATTGGTGGATATGCTGTTCAAGGGTTTCAGAATGAGGCATTCTGTATGTTGAGGTCAATGCTGAGAGAAGGTACCAAGTGTATAACACCATCTGTTTTGTTTTATTTTGAAGCAAATATTCCTGCTTTTTTGCAGACAAATTCATTGGTTTTATATAGGTATGTTTCCTGATAGCTTCACCTTTGGAGGTATTCTTAGAGCGTCAAGTGGGTGTGGTGATCTGTTAAAGGTTAGCCAGATTCAAGGATTTATTGCTAAGCAAGGTTTTGCACCGGATGATGTGGTTATATGCTCACTTATTGACGCGTATGCAAAATGTGGAAGTTTAAGTACTGCTCATCATTTGCTTAGTAACCTCGCGGTGAAAGACTTGGTATCATATACAGCGTTGATCACTGGATACGCACGTGAAGGTAGTGGAAGCATTGAGGCTTTGCACCTGTTCAAGGAAATAAATCAGATGGATGTGCTGATTGATGATATTCTGATATGCTCCATGTTAAAAGTATGTTCCAATATTGGATCATTGAGCATGGCCAGACAGGTGCATGCTACAGCTTTGAAGCATCGGCTTAAATTTGATTGTGCGATGCACAATGGTCTTATTGATATGTACTCAAAATGTGGAGATATTGGTGATGCCACGCGTGCTTTTGATGAAATGGGGGAGAAAAATGTCAAATCTTGGACCTGTCTTATTGCAGGGTTCGCAAGAAATGGAGATGGGAAAAGTGCATTGGCTTTATATAATTTGATGGAATCTAATGGCCAGAAGCCTAACGACGTCACTTTCTTAGCTGTTGTTTGTGCTTGTAGTCATAACGGATTGATCAAGGAAGGATTGGAGTATTTTAATAAAATGATCAATGAACATGGTATCAAACCTAGAGTTGAGCATTTTTCTTGCATGGTTGATCTTCTTGCGCGACAAGGTCAGTTGGATGAAGCTTATGATTTGATAAGTAAAATGAATACCAAGCCAAATGCATCTCTTTGGCGTGCCATATTGGGTGCCTCCAATATTTATGGAAATACCTCCCTTGGAGAAAGAGCTGCAAAACATCTTCTCGATTTGAACCCAAATGATCCATCTGATTATGTTAGTTTATCAAGTGTATATTCAGAAGCTGGCAAGTGGGAAAGTGCTATGAGGGCACGGGGTATAATAGGGAAGAAGAAATTGAGGAAGATTCCGGGATATAGTATTTGCCAATCTACAGATAGAGAACCGATTTTGCTCTGATCTCTGATACATTGTTGGTATTGGTATGGAACTCTGTCATCTGGGGTAAAAAAGATTGGTGTTATTTCCAATTGACACGGGTCTTTCCAGGATACATCCGAGTCCATGTGAGAAAAGATAAGGCTGTGTAATTGATAATCCTTGTCAATACTTTAAATTGACCTGTGAACTTAAATGATGTGGCAGAAGCTGTGGAAAGGCTGCAAGAGGAGAGCATAATCATTGTAACTGTAAAGCAGGAGAGGTTATATTCATACCTGGGGTGGCACAAACAGAAGGTATCAGTTTCCGCCTTCCGGTACTTTCATATTTTAACTGAACAAGCTAACTTATATCATATATAAGATCTGTGTCTCCGTGGTTAAATGTTCAGATAAACCGGCTCACTCTGTGTTTATCAGGCAAAAGCGTGCTGATCCTGGTATTTGAGTTGATCGGTGGAGTAGGCTCAAGTATGCGCTGTCTTTCTCTGATCCATAGAGTAGGCTCAAGTATATAGGCTGCTCTTTGTAAGTGTAGGATGGATGATTAAAAGATTAGCATGTGTAAAACAACTACACCATGAATGTTGATGGCGACATGAATGATAAAGAAGTTTTACTAAACAGCCTTAACTGTGAGTTTTTTCTGTGTTATGTATGGTAGTTTCGTTAGAGTAGCCACTTCTTGATAACCTGCTACCATTTCAGGATACAAGTTGATGTGGATGAAGCATTTTTTGATGGTCCAGAATCCAGATGATACGGTTACAATGATATGGACACTAATGGTTAGTTTTTTTTTTTGTTCAGAAATTAATCATTCTACTCTTGTTTCAACCACGTCAAATCTTTTAACAGAATTCACATTAGGGGCAGCATTTCTTTCTCCGGTAAACGAGGATGTGTCGTCCAGCAGGATCGCTCCGTCACATCCCTGTGATTATAAGATATCTAATATTAGCCAACAAATCCATATGCTATGTTTCTGTATATGTAACGATGCAGTCATGGAAATGCAGGCGAATGGGGGAAGCACCCATCTCCTCTGCAACTGCAGACTGTACCACTGACTTAACAACACAGCAGATTGGGGCATGATTTAAAGGAAAATGTAGTGGAGAGCTGAGCTGAGTCAATGTAGCTCAAAAGGAAACAAATCAACACATGCCACAGGACTAGCTGATTTAACTGAGAAGGGAGCCATTGGCCATTGGCGTAAGTCTCGAAAATATGATTACTTGGAACTCAAACTATGCTTATTGGCACTGCAAATTGGAAAAAATGGAATTTGCGGGGCTCAATGTTAACTTGGTATTTTCAATTCGACAGGGAACAAACATCGATTGTTGATTTGTATCAATCTAAGGCTTGAGATTGATAACTTATAATCTCAATCACACATTTTTTGTGCTAATCTATTTTCTATTTTAAATAAAAAATATATTTTAATCTCAACCATCGATTTAATCAACTATTAATATTAAATTCTCACAAAAAATTATTGCATTTCTGAAACAACTCAAAATAAAACATTAAAGAATGATAAAAACAAGAGGATAAATATATTTACGCTATGCGTTAGGTGTATGAAGCGGCGTCGCTTCACGGTTTTCATAACAAAATAAACGAGCGGACAAGACGCTCACGCGTGTGCGACGTCGTTTTCATTCGATCCTAGCGGAGCAAACCCCTAAACCTCCATCGACGGCCTCCCTCCGTCTTCAACCAAATCCGGCGACCTATATCTGAAAATCGGAATCCCTACCGTCAATTGGAAGCTCCTACAGGTGAGTCTGTGCACTTGGTCGGTTATCGTTTTTCATAATTTGAGGGAAAACGAATTTCAGAGGTTTCGCTTCGAATTTAGGATTTCTGTCTACACGCTCCAGAATTAGGGTTTAGGATAATTAATCCATTAGCATTACTTTTTTGGATTCTCGATATTTGTTTTTTTTAAATTAGGTATATAGGCCATAGCTTATTCTACATTGGTAAGCACTACTGTAACTCGGTCTGTTGTTGGTCGATTTTTGTTGACGTGATTATTATCAGTTCATCAATTTGGAACTGTGATCCTTTTTTGTACATGTATTTGAAGAACGACTACTTTGAGTTACGTTCTTGCAAGGTATTATTCTTGCTTTTGATGCTGGCTTATATTAGCTTGCGGAAAATGAGTTGCAACAGTAATTTAAATCTCCAAGGTCATGCTTTTGCACCGACTCTGCTATGCCTTACACAATTATGTTTGAATAATTAATTCAAATGATTTTTTGTGTTTTAGTTTGAGTTGTTCCATCCAACTCTAATTGTCTAAGTTTTCTAGAAGCAAAGTTCGAGCTGCATCCATCCTTACATAATTTGATTGGCAAGGAAGTTTAGCTTTATCTGCATGAAAAGCTTGTGTTGCTTTACTAATTTAATTATATTAGCCATTTAATTTGGGTGTAATAATGGCAAATATTGAATGAAGAGTTTGTTGTTATGGTTCAAAATGGATGATACTACAAACTCCCGTGAGAGTAGGCACTACAGCATCAGTTACTAAATTCAAAATGACGTAGTTCACCATCACCCACCACTTTTCTTGTTGTACTGTCCTCTCTTGCATGTATTTTCACTCACAGACCATAGTAAAATTTAAATCCAACAGGTTTGTGTTTTTTTGTTGAAGAGCCATGAGAGCTGGAAGAAAACATATGAAAAAGTTGACGGAGGAGCGCAGGTTTACTGTTCCTGATGGAGAGTGTATCATGCAAGTTGTCTCGCTTCGTGGGTCAAATATTGTTGAGGTTAGGTACTTTTGTATATACGTTGAATAACAGTTTTTGTATTGTTATAATTGGAGGACTATCCTGCTAGCAAACCTGGAGTACAATTAGGATTATCCTGAGATTCGGGAGCTTATTTTTATTTGTGCATCTCATCAGGTAATGGATGCAACTGGTAAAAAATCACTAGCACTAATCCCTGCTAAGTTTCAAAAGACAATGTGGATAAAGCGAGGTATGTGAGTTGTGAAAGCTCCGCCTTTCTTCTCATTGTATATGCATGTACATCACCCTGTATTTTGTGGTAATTACACATTACTCTAGTCTTTATCTTCTCCAGTTAACTGCAATTCTCTATGTTGTGATTTTGTAACTGACTTTCCAATATGTCGCACTACATTTCTCTTCACATTTTGCTTACATTTTGCTTATTCATTGATCCCAGATGAAAAGAACAAATTATGCACAACTTGCTTCTAAATTGTTGCGTGTCTTCAGACATCTGACCTATATATAAGAAGGGGCAGTTTTGGAAACCGCCTAAATAGTTAACCGACATTTTAAAATAAGCATTTATAAATATTGGGTTCCCAATGTGCAGGTAACTTTGTTTTGGTCGACGAAACCGGAAGGGAACAAGCCCTTGAATCAGGTAGCAAAATCACTTGCGTAGTGACTCGAGTTCTTTTCCATGAACAAGTTCGGCAGCTTCAAAAGTCTCCAGACTGGTACGTCGCCAACATCTATATTTTGGGGCAATCATGACCGTACTACCCACTTTAAAATATTTCTTATGGTCTTAAAACTTTTGTTGTCAAGTACATGACTGACACATGCTTCTGAGTTTATCAAATTACACAACGATACAAAACATATGGCAAACCTTTATGCTTGATACTAAATCAATGCTCTTAGCTATAAAATGGAACTGTAATTTTGAAGACTTCATTGACCAATTTCTTTTTACCGTTAAGGCTGCCTGTATGAGGATAACGATTTATTCCCCTTGACACAGGCCGCAAGTGTTCAGATTAGCAATTGTAGAATCATATAACGCTGAAACAGTGAATGCCACCAATGCATCCGGACAGAAAGAACCCGCCACCAGTGACAATGACGATGACGAAGACAGTGAAGATGGGCTTCCGCCACTTGAAGCCAATATGAACAGAGTTGGAATGCCAGAATGGCACTCAGATACCGAATCTGACTCAGATGCAGAGTAGAACTCTTGTATGTTTCAGCATAAGACACTATTTGTTGTCTGAAAAAATACTCAAGCATACCATACTCAGGTTAGGAATTTGAAATTTGCAGATGAAGAGTTCCATGTACACACTATCAATGGCTCAGACGACAAAGTGCACGTCGTCCACTTCGATAGCCTCTTCTCATACGCAACACTAAAGTCGACAGCCAAGAAACTCCGCAATCCCTGACTTTCCAAGCATCGTCCAAAGCCTCCCGTTGAAACCAACTTCACTCCCCATGATGAATGATGGCTTTGACGAACAAGATGGACGAACATTGTTAGTACTTTTCTGCACGGACGCAATATCTAACGCCTCAAATTCATTTCCAAATCAACAGAATTGGATCCCAACAATCAAGCCCGAAGTGCCTTTGCATAATCCTTATGAACAGCAACATCTCTCCGGTCATCTATAATCTTTAATCCACTTTGCAGAGCCAACACTATTAGTTTGTTATTTTACTCAGCACACAAAGAATGAACTTGTAGTGACAACCCAAGTAAATTTGACGGTGCAACAGAGTTTGGGGACGCCACTTCGTGATTGGCTAGAAGAGGAGGATGGCGGGGTTGCGAAAGGTTTATGGAAGTAGAGATGGAGGAGGATTGATGGGTACCAGTCGAAATCGCCGAGGCATTTCTGTTTATTATTAATTAATGGAATAAAATAATCTGTTTTTTAAACTATTTAATTTTAAACAAGGTTAGTTTGGCTGATTAGTATTTTTTTTATAAAGAAAAGCTGATTAAATTAAATATACAATATTTATGACGTTTTTATTCTTTCCTAAAATCACGTCCACCGATTTTTTTTTTTTGGTTCAAACATCTCTTGCAATTTGCACTTCGATTGTTTGGTTGTTTTTCTTGTTGTTTGGTTTTTAAATTATGGAGGATTTTGTTAAGAATTGGCGAGAGGTGGTGAGAGCACCGTCAAGGTTAGTGCTCATTGATAGCGATATTTAGAGCTAAATAGTTGATTGTGTATACTGGATTCAAGGTCCTGAAACGTCCCAGTATATTTAGTGCCCAGATTGATAATGCTCGCCTTTTTTGGAGAACTGCATTGTGGGCATCAGCTAGTGCCTCGTTCAGTCTTTGAGCTTCTTTCTTATATTTGGATATTTCGTTAGTCCACCCCTCAAACTCAGAAAAGCAAATTTTGTGGATAAGGAATAGTTGGCATGAATTAATGGAATTGAAAATGTTTGAACTGCACAAAGAACACATGCAATGGTTAAAAGATTCACATGTTGAAAAATGTTGCACTGCCATCTTAATGTCAGTAACATAAGTATTTAAACGAATTTCAGGATTGATGTGCCGCCTTTAACGAAGCCGAAATGGTAGCTTCTTTCTTCTCAAGTTCCCACCTGTCAACCCCAACATGTTTATCAACTTGTCGCCCGTCTTTAATGAAGAAAAACGTAGGAGTGGCTTTGATATCTCATGAACTACTGAATTCCTGCAAAAAGCATTCCGCATTCCGCATTCCACATTCGACACTTCAGAAAATTAGTATGCAAATCTATAAATATCACTAATTTCTCATCAACATCTATGGTGATAAATGATAGATTCTCGTATATGCCAGCAAGTTCTTGATAAAAGGGTATGATCTCTTTACAAGGAGCACACCATGATGAGGTGAATGCTGCTACTACCTGGCTGCAACGAATCAGAGCAGCATATGTTGTAGATTTCTCTTTACGAAACTTTCATTTGATAAACAACTTGGTTCTCCTCTCTCATCTCATCTCATCTCCGCTCCCCTCCCCTCCCCTCCCTTAATCTAAAATCACCGTGTCCTACCTCCTCCGGGAGTGGAGGATGGCTACTCCGTGGCTTTTCTTCTGCTATGTGGCTTTTCCTCTGCCCCTAGTAGCTTTTCTCCTATTTTTCTTCCACTGCTTTACCCGGCTTCTCTCCCGTCGGAAGTGCGACGGACGGACGACGAAACGGCGCGGCTGGAGGCGTTGCGGCTGGATCTCGGTCAGATTCGAATGACGTTCTTGGATGTGCTCGGATCTGGTGCGATTTCGGACCTCTCGGCAAGAGCTGCTCCAGATCTGAGATTCCGGCTCTGGCGGCTCCGATGGGCTTCAAAGCTGCGGACGGTGGAGCTTATTCCTTTGTTTTGTGTTGTGTTTGTTGTTTATTCTCCACACAAATATGTGCGGGAGCTGCTTATTCTTCCCACTTAGTGTGGAAGGTGTCTATTTTCCCCACGAATATGTGTGGGAGTTATTTTCTGTCTCGTCTTGATTGATAGTCATTAATGCATAGCATTGGTGGTCTTAGTGGTGGTGCCTTTGGCCTGAGCGTTCATCAAACTATTTGTACTTGATCTTAGTATTCTTGTACTTCTCTGCCATTTATCAATCAATAAAATTAAAGCTGTTGCAATAAAAAAAAAACATGCATTTGATAAATTGTGATGACTTACTATCTTTCCTTCTTTCTCTGCCACTGGTAGTTTGGCTTCCCATTTGTCTTTAGCAGTGATCTTGTGCACAGATCTGTTGATGTGCGGAGAAGCGTTCTTGTCACCCCTATCTTGACAATTACACAATTGCATCAAATTCAAATCAGAGAAGTAAAAATAAAAAAAATGCAACAATGGCGATGTGAATCGCATCTCCAAAGCAGATAGAAATATTACCCTACTCCAGCAATGTCCCATCTGACAACTCAATCACAATAGATAAATGCGGCATGCATCTGCAATGCTAATGTTCGTATCAGCATCGTAAAAAGTCGATTATAACAACAAAAACTAGTTTAGGCAGGTACTGAAAAGAAAAGTAACCACGGAACCAGGGAACACAGAGCATTGTTAAGGAGAATAGGGTACCTGGGGATATTTCAACCTACATCATATAGTCAAGAACTCCACCATGATATCACCCTGATCTTGTATCCCCAGAGGCATGAATAGCCGTCCGCACGGTAAATTGTCAACATGATAATTTGGTGGTTCTGCAACCAGGAAGGATGAACTTTTTTGGAAAGGAAGGTTGGATTTCAGCTTTACCTAAACAAAGATAGCCCAGTTTCTGCATCCAACAAACTCTATCCTCAAAACTAGATTTTGCCAATAAATGAGCAAAACACACATACTAAGAACGGTCAAGGAAATTATAACACTTTGTTAAATGACAAAAATTAATATTAACAATGAAAGGTACTAATGTAACAACAGTAGAGTGATTATTAAAATAAAAGAAACTGGTCTTTGATTAAAGGAGCAATATTGTCATAACAGTTGAAATGAAAAGCAGGTAAAACATCCCCCAACATGAGCAATAATTTTTGCAAAAAAGAAACGATCTTAAAAAACACTGGCATAAGATGTTTAGGCAACTGCATCCAAGAAAGCTCTTCCAGGTTGACGGTTGGCAAGGGGACCATGGCATCCAAGAAGCTGTGAATATGAACAAGCAATTAAAAAAAGATACTCCTATAAAATAACAAAGGGAAATAAAACTTATAGGTCAAATAAGTCAACCAAATGCACACACCTTGGCATTAACACCATCCAACATGATTCTATTCTCTGACTTCCACTTCAAATAGTCAGTGCGGTTGTGCTTGGTGAAACCCCTAAGAGACATCACACATAATTCAATTAAAATCTAGAAAAAACTAATGCAGGACAAATGGGAAAAAAAAATAAGGGAGATGTAACACATACCACTTCCTGCTGACAATAATCTTTTGACGACCAGGGAACTTGAACTTGGCA
>JAWWMW010001828.1:64578-75698 GCA_035048345.1 Echeveria elegans | reverse complement strand
TGCCTGTTTGTCAATTACAAAAAAAATCCTTTCTCATTAGCCTCTTCAAATTAAAAACCTCATACAGCCAAACCTAAAGCATTCTTCCAGAAAATCATAATCAAAAACCCTAAAATCACCTAAGAGTACAAATACACAGCGGTTGCATAATCTCCTTTAGACTTAAAATCCAAAGTAGAGTCCAGATTCTTAAATAATTAATTAAAATAATAATAAAATTAAAATCAACGAAGAGAAGAGAAGAGTACCTTCCGGAAGTGAGGAGTTTGGAGACAGAAGTGTAGAAGCGCGGAACAGCTTCTCCGTTCTTCGTTCGTTCGACTCGCAAGGCAGAGGCACAGCCTACACTGCGTAGCGAGTGTAGTGGTGGTGACTGGTGAGACTTGAGAGGGGTTTGTTTGTAATATAGATAGACATTAGGGGCTGTTTCAGTGTTTCTCATGAATCCGATCAAATGTTTACTTGTGATTTATTTTATTTTTTATTTTTTTTCATTAGTTTTGATTACATATGGACTATTTCAATTAAGAATGTTATTTAAATTATAATCTTTTATGATTTAGACATTTAAATCCTCAATTTTAAAAAATTTATTTAAATTTTTAACTTTTGTTCATTTTCATTTTAAATCACAAATTTATGTTTAGTTTGCCAACATTATAGGCATGTGGTTAAAGTCAACGGAGAATACAACTGATGTCTATAATGACCAATTAAAATAAGTTTGTGATTTAAAATGGAAAAAATTGAAGATTTAAATGGATGTTTTAAGTTAAAAATTTAAACAGCCGAATATGAAAATTTCATATTTAAATAACATTATTCCCTATTTCAATTAGCATAATCACAGTATCTATTTTCGGGTATCGCAAAACGACCTCCTTATTTACAAGACAGCGAGTGTCTAATTTTGTAATTGTGAATTCAACAAGTCATATTAAAATTTCTTTGTAAAACTACATTATTTTATTCTTGTTTTCTAAACTTTCCTCAATTTCAAATTGTACCATTTGCACGGCTACTTTTTTTTTTTCCAACAATAAATTTGCACGGTCCGTTACCTACTTATCAATTCAAAAAAAAAACTGAACGTCATCTGCGTTTTATTAATATCAATCCATTATCAAACATGACCTTCTGTTCCTCAAGCAGACTACATTTTCATTCTCACTTTCCTAAAAATAAACATCCGCAAAGACAAAGCCAGAAGAGACACTGTGAGGATGTCCGAAAACGAAGGACAAGGAACAAAGAACAAGTTTTGCCAATGAAGAGAACGTTGCGGTACGGTAAACAAACTAACTAACAAAGCCTACCACCTTGTGCGGTTCTCCATCCGTTACTACACCTCTATAAAAAAACCATCTACTCCTCACTTCCTTGTTCCGTAGACTCACTCAAACCTTAACCTTATAACGCAACTATGAGGAATCATGTTGGATATGTGTTAGCGCTAGTCTTGTGCCTGTTGGTTGCTGGCACGAATGCGGAAGATCCGTACTTGTTTTTTGAATGGAAAGTCACTTATGGAACTATGTCACCTTTAGGTGTTCCTCAACAGGTCATCCTCATCAACGGCCAGTTCCCCGGACCAAATATCAACTCCACTTCTAATAACAACGTTGTTATTAACGTTTTTAACAATCTCGACGAGCCTTTGCTATTCTCCTGGTACGTCTTTTGGTAATCAGTCTAACTGAATTATAGTCCAGTCCTGACTTTTAACACGCGGTTTTTTTTTTGGTATTGTAGGAATGGTATCCAGCAGAGGAAGAATTCATGGCAAGACGGGACACCGGGAACAATGTGTCCGATTCCTCCAGGACAAAATTACACATACCATTACCAAGTCAAGGATCAGATAGGAAGCTATTTCTATTACCCAAGCATTGGTTTCCAAAAGGCAGCCGGAGGGTACGGTGGCTTACGTGTAAACAGCCGTCTCCTCATTCCTGTGCCATACGCGGACCCTGAGGACGACTACACGATCCTTGCCGGGGATTGGTACACTGAAAGTCACACTGAACTTCAAAAGGCGTTAGACAGTGGTAGAGGCCTTGGCAGGCCTGATGGAATTATTATCAACGGAAAAGCGGGTAAAGTTGGGGATCCTAATGAGGAGCCATTGTTCACTATGAAACCCGGTAAGACGTATAAGTACAGAATTTGTAACGTGGGTCTTAGGAATTCGATCAACTTACGATTTCAAGGGCATGCAATGAAGCTGGTCGAGATGGAAGGGTCTCATGTGGTTCAAAACTTGTACGACTCCTTTGACGTGCATCTAGGCCAATGCTTCGGGTTCTTAGTAACAGCTGATCAGGAGCCAAAAGATTATTACGTCGTTGTTTCTTCGAGGTTTACAAAGTATAACCTTCAAGCAACAAGGATCATTCGCTACACGAATGGAAAAGGTCCTGCTTCGCCTGTTCTGCCTGAGGCCCCGGTTGGATGGGCTTGGTCACTCAATCAGTTCCGGTCATACAGATGGAACCTGACGGCTAGTGCTGCTCGCCCGAATCCACAAGGCTCATACCACTACGGTTCCATTGAAATTACTCGAACCGTCAAGTTTGTGAACTCAGCTGAACATGTTGATGGAAAGCTTAGGTATGCGATAAATGGGATTTCTCATACTGATCCGGAGACCCCATTGAAGCTAGCTGAATATTACAATGCTGCAGACAAGTTGTTCAAATATGACTCCATTCCTGATGATCCCCCGGCGAAGTTCGACAAAGTACTAGTCCAACCCAATGTTCTGAACTTCACTTTCCGTACCTTCATTGAAATCATATTCGAGAATCACGAGAAGAGCGTCCAGTCCTGGCACTTGAACGGATATTCCTTCTTCGCCGTAGCGTAAGTTTCGTGCAAAAAAATGTGACATATTTAAATTTAATTTGGACAGATTTTGTGTAACAAAATTAAGTACTTAACAGGATTGAGCCAGGGAGATGGACGCCGGACAAGCGAAAGAACTACAATCTTCTCGATGCAGTGAGTAGGAACACAATTCATGTATACCCAAAGTCATGGGCGGCAATAATGCTAACATTTGACAATGCTGGAATGTGGAACTTGAGGTCGGAGATCTTGGAAAGGCGCTACTTGGGTCAGCAACTATACATCAGTGTAATCTCACCGGCACGGTCGCTTAGAGATGAATACAATCTTCCGGACAACTCATTGCTTTGTGGCATTGTGAAAGGTATGCCCAAGCCTCCTCCTTACACCATTTGAGTGGTGAAAGAGTTGTGATGGTGAGGAAAATAAAGAAAGAGTTCCAAGGGAGTAAGAAGAAAAAAAGGGCAAGGGAAGCTTGGAGGGAAAATAAGGACTTCTTTTTTTTGAAACGAAATTAGGATTATATGCATGTAAACCAAAGGACCAAATGACGTGGCAATAAGCTTCTTCTTTTTTTTCAAGGTTTTTTGTTTTGTTTTTGTATTTGATGGTATCTTTTACATAAATGAAGTGAGCTACTTTTTTGGGGCATGAAAATAGGCATTTTTCAATATAAATGTTCATTTTCTTGTTTAGTTATGAGGAGCCAAAACAGCCAGCTGTTTAAAGAATTAAACAAAATCGTTTTACATGTATGTTCAAATGGACAAGCTTCGTGGTAATTAAGGTAGAAAATATGCTTTATACTTCACGTGGTTCACAAAACACAATATGAATATCTAATCAACTCGACACTTCCGTCATAATTCATCTTATACGATGCTGGAGCAAAGTTGGGATTTGGGTTTTTGTTGTTGTTGTTGTTGGGTCAATGTGGTCTGATTGAGTGTCCGTAAGTTTTCTATTTCAATGTATTTTTAATTTAAGTTAGACAATTTCATCTATTATAGAATTAGATTTGACCACCCCATTCAGCGATAAATTTTCGTTGATATTGTACGCTATCACCCATTTAACGATGAAACATTCGTTGCTAAAACCTCCATCATTCTATAATAACGACATTCTCATCTTATACCAACGACATCAGTCATCACTAAAACCGCTATCATCCTTTATCAACGACACAATTCATCATTAAAATTATTATCGTTTTATACTAACGACACCATTTAGTGACAAAACATTATGACTGTTTCCTACATCACCAATTCAACAATGAAACATTAACAGTCGTCGCTAAAACCTTATGACCTCCTCATTCGGCGACGAAACTTTAACAATCGTCGCTAAAAAACCTTATGACATCCCCATTCAGCGACGAAACTTTAATAATCGTCGCTAAAACTTTATGACCTGCACATTCAGCGACGAAACTTTAATAAGGTCGCTAAAACCTTATGACCTCCGCATTCAGCAACGAAACTTTAACAAGGTTGCTAAAATCTTATGACGCATTTTCACTCATCACCCATTCAACGACGAAGCTTTAACAGTCGTTGCTAAAACTCATTTCTCCATTTCCAAACTTTTGAAAAATAGAGCATAGGAGAAAATGGATGAAGAATCGAAAAACAAAGTATCGTAGATGATGAAAATGGAGGAAAATTTTGAAAAATTTGAGAGAAACGAATGGAGATATCCAAATCAAAAATCCCGAATTTGCAGGTGATTTCAAAAGCGAGGTAACAAATACATGTTCCCACCGCATATCACCGCCGGAACGACGGATGCTTCTTCTAGTTTTCAATAATATTTAAAAGTTTTCATTCTTCACAGTGTATTCATATAATTTACGAATTCTTTGATTTATCACAAGAGCTTGACAACTGCATACCTTTTTTTGTCTAGAGATTTGGCGCTAGTTCCCTTACTATTTTCTGGCCATTCTACATCTTACATAGCCCGCTTGCTTGGTTGGTTGGTCTCTTTTGGCAATAGATTATTATCTTATTACCCGACCTCCATGGCAAGGCGCACAATGCACATGCAGTTATTCCCTCTACCCATAATATAGTCCGGCTAGATTTATATCTTCGCTCGATTCTCCATATTGTTCCCAACGTTTACTGTTCTGGTTTTATATATATGAATTTTTAAGGTATTTTTATTCTGATGTCTCCATTCGATTGCCTTCAAATTTCTCGATGTATTCCGCACAATTTTTAATTTATACATATGAAATTCTAAAGTTTTAATTTTTAATTTTTTGTTTTGTTTTCTTTTTTGTCTTATTATTAATTTTGTCTTATTCTCTAACTATTTTATCAACGAAATTAGATGTTTTAGAGACGAAAATTTCTGCCGCTATATGTGTGATTGTGGACATGAATTCTATTATATATATATGTTTTAATTTTGGCATGAGGTTTGAGGAATAAATTTTATGTGAATTAAAAGTACGAGAGAATAAGTGGGAGATATATAGATTAGAAAGAGATAATAAATGTGAAAATAAATATTTTTTTCATTTAAGAAAATGAAAATTGTATTTTAAAACACTTAAAAAGGAAATGTGAATTATACTATGAAACAGCGAGAGTACTCTTTTCAGTCTACATGTCATGCATATGATTTGATGAACACACCATTCGTACATTTTACATGTTAGTTTGAGTGATACTTCCTTTGTTCTCTTTTGTTTTTCCTGTTTTTATTTTTGATATACCCTTTTGTTATTTCTGTTTTCATTTTATACAGTTTTTTCCCCTACTTTATCTCTCACATAACACTCTCTTTCATATTTTATTCTCCACTCACTTACATATATCTTATTTTATCTCTCACACTATCATTATTTCTTTTAAAATGTGACACAACCCAAATAAAATCGGACGTTGGACAAGGTTAGTGACTTTAATTAACAATGACCAAGTAGCCACATGTTACGTCTTGCCCTGTAGGCAACTGTTTTCGTTTCTTCTTTATTTTTTAAGAATTTAATCTTAGTTGTTCCCTTTTTTTATTTCCTAAAACTAATGATAAGCTAAATAATGCACATAATCAAATCCGTGACCTCTACGATTTATACTTTTTAAGTGTTAACCGTTTGATCGCAACCCGTTTCGCACAGACTTTCCACTTAAAAAAAAGTTAATAGTAGTAAATCAAACATGTTGGATTGCTTGCTCATCACAAACAAGTCATCATCATTCAAACTCCAAACGCACTCATTCAATCAGTCAGCCAACAATTCCAACCCAATGACGCTCCTCCTATTTCTCGCATCAGCTCTGCTCCTCATCCTCTGCATCTGCTTCTGCCTCTACTCCAATAAAAACACTACCAAAAATCTCCCTCCGGGATCCTACGGATGGCCACTCATAGGCGAGAGCTTGTCCCTCATCTCATCCGGCCGACATGGCAAACCCCACAAGTTTGCATTAGAAAGAATGGCCAAACACAATCCAAAGATTTTCAAAACCTCGTTGCTAGGAGAGAAGATGGTGGTGTTCTGTGGAGCTGCAGGGTTTAAGTTATTGTTTTGTAATGAAAATAAGTTAGTGAATCAGTGGTGGCCGAGGTCTGTACAGTTGTTGCTGGCTGAAAGTTTGACTAGCTTGGTTGGTGATGAGGCGAAACGGGTTCGGAAGTTGCTTTTTAGTTTCTTGAACGTTGAGGCTTTGTCTAGGTACATTAAGGTTGTCGATGAAGCTACTCAAGAACATTTCGCAACTCAATGGCGAGGTAAAGTTTTTGTTCAAACTCCTAAATTAATTTGTACAACCGTATGAAAAACTACTTAGTAAGATATAAATTCAAAGATGAACAATTACTCTGGTGCACCATCGCACGCTTGTATCTTTACATCTTTAGTTATTTCATACCATGTCTTTTCTTTTTTACAGGGAAAGATGAGTTGAAGGTATATCCAACAATAAAGAAGCATACATTTGAATTGGCGTGTCGCCTGTTCATGACCTTGGATGATCCGCAGCAAATATCCCGTCTCAACGAGCATTTCCTTGTGTTCTTAAAGGGAGTTGTGTCGATAGCAATATATTTTCCCGGTACTAGCTTTTATCAGTCATCAAAAGCGACTAAAGTCATACGGAAGGAGCTTAGAGATATATTGAGGAAGAGGAGAAAGGATTTAGAGGAAAAAACTGCAACAGCTTCTCAGGACTTACTTTCACATTTGCTAGTCACGGCGGATGAAAATGGGAAGTTTTTAACGGAGGAGGAGATTGTGAGTAATATTCTGATGCTTTTGTTCGCAGGACACGATACTTCGACTTGTGCTATAACAATAATCATGAAATACCTTGCTGAAATGCCGGAGGTCTATGCTAAAGTCTGGAAAGGTTAGTGTTATCCGGCCACTTCATTTCTTACTGAATATTGAGCGATGGTAATCCCAACGAAATAGAGATAAGTAAATGGTGTAACAGTTCGTAACGGTTACAAACTTGGTCAGCGTACAAAGAGGGCTTGGGTTCGAGTCGTCCTTGATCCATCTCCGCCTTGAGTCAGGGGAATGTCCTGTCCTTCGACGATGTAGGAATAAATTTTTTTTAAAGTTCATAACGAAGTTTTAGCATTTTTGTGATTTGGATTTTCAGTATGCACATTGTATATTTCAGTACTATAATCCGTTCCTTTACTCATGCTTAGATGTACCATGCAGAGCAACAAGGCATTTCTTCGTCGAAAGGTCCAGGAGAATATCTCAACTGGCGTGATTTGCAGAAAATGAAATACACATGGAATGTGATTTCAGAGATTATGAGGTTGACGCCACCTGTAACAGGTAGTTTTAGACGAGCAATAGTAGATTTCACTTACGAAGGATACACGATTCCAAAGGGATTTAAGGTACACAATGCTCTGCAACCTTCAAATATCTCGCGCTGTCTAAAATATTTCTAATGCCTTGGTATTTATTACATTCAACAGATCATGTGGAGCGCTGCGGCGCAGCACAGAGACCCTTCTAGCTTTGAAAATGAAGATGTATTTGATCCTTCAAGATTTGATGGGGCAGGACCAGCTCCATATACATATGCTCCGTTTGGAGGAGGCCCCAGGATGTGTTTGGGGATGGAATTTGCTCGACTTGAGACCCTTGTGTTTTTGCACCACTTGGTTAGAATGTTTAAATGGGAAATGTTGGTTCCTGGTGAGGAAGCTATTTTCGATCCAATGCCTGTTCCTGCTAAAGAGCTTCCCATTCGACTTCATCCGCATAGAGCTTGATTTTTGTCACATAAACTGTTGTGACTATTCTGTACATGTATGTACTTGTCAGAGATATTCAAGGCAAAAAAATGTTGTATACCTGAGTCGCCCTGTTTGTATTTCGACGCCTTTGTAACATAGAATGAAATAAATCTGGCAAGTTCCTTTTGTATCATGTTGTTGGTTGTTTTCCTGAAAAAATGATGGAAATTCAAAACATGAATGTGACAGAAATAAAAAAAAAACAGGTTTTCGATAAGCAAATCTGCCTTAAAGCTGAACAGTTGGGGTTGAAATAAGAAGCTCGTGTATCAGGCACTTGCTGCTAGCTTGGGGAACAATCGATGTCTGCAGAATAAGCGTATGATAGTAGTGTAAATAGTTTACTTGTTTGTATTTACTTCTTTCCGAATCCAAAGATAGACTTGATGGCATTGATGGCATTCTCATTGATGAAGGATTCGTCAAATCTTTTCAGTAAAGGATCAAAATCTGGAGATGCTCTTACGTTGGCCAAGTCGGGATCTGATCGTATTCTCTGCATCAAACGTAAAATTTATGTGACTGTTGTGCCCATTTAGACCCATGTTTGTAAAGACGGCTATAATTAGTTTTCTTATTACCTTAAAGTCCTCATAACCCGCTTTCAAGGCATCTTCGAGGGCAGAAAGACTGGCTTGTATCTATTAAAGATTTTAGAATAGTTGGTTAGCTTGGTATTGTCACATTTCCACAAAGAGAAGTTACATGGAAACTATTCCTCTGATATTAACAAAATGTTTTCTTCAAAAGATATTGTACGAAAGGATTTTCCCAATGATCCGAACCTGATTAAGCTTGGAGTAGCAACAGGCCACATTATAGCTGGCTACAGAAGCTTCATCAGGCTCCGGCTTTGATCCTAGAACTGATTCAAACCTCTCAAGTGCCTCCTCATATTTCCCTTGCCTGTAAAAAACCCCCCAAAATGAATTTGCTTGTTTAGGGAGATGAACAGTTCATAAAAGGCATAATGGTGTTGACCACAATGGTAAACGGTACATATGTACTCACTTATAGAGCACCAGGCCTTCTCGAAGGTCCCTTTCTCTGCTATCTTTCTGCTCCCTCTTCTTCAAATAATTTTTCATCTACAATCGGCCATCAATTGACATCAGTAAACATCAATATATGGATGCTCAAAATGCCATCTTGGATAAATGGCTGACTAAAAACGCAGGGTGCCATACTTGGATATCTCTAAGCTTCGTACTAATGGCACCAGAATTTCGTTCAGCCCTGATGATTTCCTTTTCAGTCAGCTCCCCTGCCCTTCTCAAATTAACAGTGTTGCATAACGTCTAGCTATGGACGCACAAACGTACCAAATCTTCTCTGCATCTTCAGCGTTAATGGACCAATTTGTTGACGTATGCAGTACATTGTTCTACCTTACTCAGCAGCAGGCCATATTTCCTTCCCAAAATACTGCACTGCATCAATTTCAGAATTCGCATCGTCACACTTCTAATATACTGCGACTATCTTGAACCAAACACATAGACACTTACACAATGCGACTAACTTTTTGAGCTAGCAGTATGTGTATGCTAACACCTTCTGAGGTAGAATTCGGATTCCAACTAAGAAGCGCTAAGTTATTAACCTAGTGAGGAAATTTAATTTTGTTCGAAAGGATGGCGCAACAAAATATCAATAAAGCTGGGTGATTTTTATTTGGCTGCATTTCAAATTTTGCAATCACAATGTCAATCCTTTTAGGTGCAACTGAATTTTCTCAAACCATCTGAAAAACCAATAAGTTATAATCACCAGTTGCAAGAACGAGCCTAGAGTATTCAACTAATGTCAATCAAATTCCACTACCTGGTAGCGAGAACTCTATCTCCAACGCTGATCTTGCCGGTTTTATCCGCAGAGAAACCCCGCGCAATAGCATCAATATAAGTCCCACCATCTCTCCCTTTAACAAATTTCAATCCATAAGGTTGCACAATCTCAACCTCGTACTCCTCAAACTCCTGTTCCTCAACACTCTCCTCCGTTGTCGCTCCACCACTTGCTCTAACCACCACAAAGTTGGAATCTTTTCCCAAATGGGTATCACCAAACCTACTCAATTTCCCTAAAAACACAACAGAGTAAGATTTATTATTACTCTTGAAAACTGATTTAGGGTTTAGCTGGTGGATGAATGCAGAAGGGGTGTGTGTTGGGGAGTGGTGGAGATGAGCATAAAGATGTGTAGGTTGTTGTGGGAGCTACTGACATGATGATGATGATGTTAGAGGGAGGGTCAAATTAGGGTTTGACTGGAGAGATGGTGGAGCAATGTGGAATGATCATAGCAATAGGCAGTTGGAGGAGGAAATGAAATGAGAGTTTTTGTTTTGGATTGAAGGTTTGTGGTTTGTGACTGAAATGTGAATGTTATTTGTCCACGTGTCGTAAAAGGGCTATGATTGGCAACTCTGAACTGAGAATGCAGCTCAATTGTGTTTTTTTTTTGTTATAACTCAAAACAAGTTTGAAAAAACTTGCATTAGACTTAAAAAAAGTTTGAGAATGGACTTGTAAAATAATTTGGAACTTGTAAAAAAGCATTAGGAATATAGGCTAGAGAGAAGATAGAGCAATGTATTACGTGTGTTGTTATTTACACAATATCTCTTTTTATAGCCTAAGCTAATAAGATTCACATTTCATCTTTTGACATCATTTCTATCTTCTTATCATATCAGTGGGCAAAGAGTATTGATGGAGCTTGTATTCATCTATCCAAATTGTCAAAATGATTTGACAAGCAAGAATAATTACTTCTGGTCTTGAGATTCATGTTTCAGTGATTTGCCATTTAGGAAATAGGAATCAGAGATTGGTCCGGCGTTGGCATAGTTAGTTACGAGACTTAATGATGCACTTATTTGAATGATAAGCATTGGCTTATTTTTATTAATGTTGGCAGCTGGAAGCCCCAGTAAGTAGAGTTTGTGGCCTGGATACACCATTCCCTCTCGTCTTTGAGCCTTTTTACA
>JAWWMW010001828.1:44927-58165 GCA_035048345.1 Echeveria elegans | reverse complement strand
TATATTCCTACATTTACCAACAACATCTAACTAAACTCATTCTCATCCAACTAAACCATTCCAATTATATTAAAAAAATAATTAATTCAACCATTCAATTAAACTTCACACATTTACCAATAAAACTTAACTAAATTCCTATATTTACCAACAACATCTAACTAAACTCATTCTCATCCAACTAAACTATTTCAATTATACTAAAAATTAAAAACTAAAATTAAAAAATTAAAAATAAAAATTTACACACAACACAGGGCCGAGTCCGGCCTGACCCATTATAATTTAAAAATTAAACCACACGAGTCCAATAATTTATCGATCGAGTCACGCCTGTATTTGACCGTTTTGATTGCACATTCGGGACGATGCATATCCGTCAGAATTAAAAATTAAAATATTCAAAATTCAAAATAAAATTCAAAAATTTAAATTTAACAGAGAAATAATTTCCGTCGGGACGACGAGATGACCACTTATATATATATTTTTCAAGTTTGTGAAGTAGTGTAAGATATGTGGGATAAATAATGATTTAGGCATGTGCTTGTTTGACATGATTTGTAAATTAAATAAGGGGGTATGAGCAAAATGGACAATTTATATTTGAGCATTCGATCACCCTATTGCATTAGTGTATATATATAGCTGCGCTCTCTTTGTCCCGACGAGAATTTTTTTCGTATGTCCATTTGATTCAACTAAAAATGCTAAATGATTCTCGATATTTTTTATTTTAAAATTTTTTATTTTTTATTTTTAATTTTTATTGAATGGGTCAGACCTGTCCCATATCTTTTGTTTTAATGGCATATTTGTAAGTAATGGTGGAGAGAGGAGTAAAATTGAAATTTTAGTTTTGGTTTTACGTCCGTTTCCTAATCTTTTATATGTTTAGACTAGCTACGCTCTCGTCGTCCCGACGAGTATTTTCTCTATGTTTTTAACTCAATTTTAATAGAGGTTTCCAATTTTTGAATGCTACATATTTTTTAATTTTTTAAATATAGTTCCATTATATTATTTTTAATTTTGTGACAACCCGTCATCCCGAATGAGAAATTCATATGAAAAAAAATTGGTCAAATACTCGGTCCAATACAGTTAAATATGGTATATATGATTAAAAGTTACTCATATAACGATCAAATACTGTTAAATATCTTTTAATAATGTCAATTGGTCAATACATGTAAGGCTAAGACGATTAAAAATATTCAAATACTCGGTATAATATAGCCAAATATATTTAAGTAACAAATAGTTGGTAAAATATAGTCTAAGAAGGCAGAAACCCAGCTAATACAATTAAAACTTATCAAATATACGGTCATATACATTTAAATAAAGTCATATATAAACAAATACGAACAAATACGGTCAAATATGAAATAATAAGAACAAATACGTGTGGATGGCGTGTGATGTAAATAAAAATATGGGAAGGGGTATTTTTGTCAAATGAAGTTTTGTTTTATTTTGTCTTTATCTTTATTTTGTTTTTTATCGTACTGTATAGCGACGAAAATCAGGACTTTAGGAACGAATTTTTTCGTGGATACTTGTGTGTCGAGGATGATATTTTATTATTAAGGTAGATATAGACAATATATAGTTAAATTTCCAATTTAGCATTTGTGATAATTGAGGCTCCTTTTTTAAGGGGAATTAGTTTGAATCGTTTTGATTGGTAAAATCGAATCGGTAAAATCGTCGAGTTTACTTTAAATTAAAATAATAATATTATTTATAAATATGTATAAAAATAAATTAGATATTCATAAAATATTACATTTTTGTTTTTCATAATCATTTAAAATTATAAAAACAAAAATTAAAAACCAAATTGAAAATAAAGTAAATGACTAAGTATATAAGCTAAAATTAAGCCAACTAACAACAAAATTAAGATTTTTACAATTTTATTCGATTTTACACGATTTCATCCAATTTTATCCGATTAAACCCGAGTTTGATCGAGGTAAAATCGGGTTGACCAACGATTTTACCACAATTTAACTCGAAATCCAGATGTAGAAACATATTTACGAGTTAAAACGCGATTTTAACAACTTGGTGTTACATTTTGAGTAAAGAAATACATCTACAAGCCAACTATGCAAAAGCACCATTGTGGCCTTAAAACCTCATAATAAACATAAACCAATATTTACTGGCTTTCCGTCTCAGTTCAATTCAAGTACTCAATTCTCATTTTAATGGCTTGATGATTCAACAACAGTTTCACTGTCATTAAGTATTGCAAAAGCCTTACAAGAGTGCACAAACCTCGACCCGGCTGGCCACAACCCATGAGCCACCGCAGCAACATGAACCTGACCTCAAAACAAAACAGCATAAAAAAAAATATGAAAAGACAACCCTCAGTCTCTCCACCACAGAGAAGCCTTTTGTTCTGCTTCTACAAGAAAAGGAAGAAACACAACACTTTCCGGGCCCTTTCAAAATTAATAGAACCAGAACCCTTCATGTTAATCAATCATCCAGTAAATTGTTGAATGAGATGCAAAGAAAGCTACTTTTTGTTAGGATTTATGTTATCACATATGACCTCTTCACGCAAACCTTCCAATGGGATCAGAAAGTGGGATATGATTAGAATTGGCCACCGCTGTAGGTTTTGCCAAAACCCCAGTTGGAAGGAGCAACATTGTTGGAAATCACAGTACGGCCATCGCTGGTAGTAACCTTGAATGACAGAGCTTGACCGTTGAAGTACGAGTTGCTCTGCCAGTTCTGACCCCAGTTACGCGACATCGTCTGCCAGTTAGTCTTACTGGTCTTTATCGAAACTGACACAACATCACCTGACCCACCCACATTTGTGACCAGTACAAGATTGAAGTATGAATGGCCATTTATTGTAAATCTGATACCTCCGGATTTCTTGCAAGGAACTCTTCGATATTGAACTGGTACTATTCCAGCTTTGTACTTTGCAATGCGTAGAAATGCTGGCTGTGCAAGGTCAAAATGCTGTAGGGGCGGATTACACCAGCCTCCGGCATTATTAGCCTGAGCGTAGTTTGGTGGGCAGAAATTAGTGGCGGTGATAGTGATGGATCCTCCTAGGCACCACGGCGCGTCATTCACACATTTTATCTCATAGCAAGCGCCACAACTCTGTCCTTCATTGAACAAGGCAGTGCTTAGTGCAGCTGTGTTTGTTCCGTATCCTTGACTGTATAAGTTCCCATATCCACACGCCCCACCTGATACCCCCCAGAATCAAAAAAAATCAGTCACAAAACTTCGCACATTATTTTTTTGAAGACATTATTCATGGATAAAAACCAAAGTTCACTAACCCATTGTTCCAGAAGCATCACTTCCTCCATAGAATGTAGCGTGAGCGTTGGACCAGTCACTGGCAGCCGGCACAGTCTGATATATGGAGAGTAATGCTATGACTGAAAGCTCGAGGAATGCCATTGGAGAAAAGGGCTAAAAAAGTAAAGGAGAGATGAGAAGTGTTTGGGAATGATGATTGATGAGGAAGTTGGAGCTCAAGAATGATTTATATAGAAGCGGGTGACTTCTTTTTTCCGAGGCAAGTGAGATTTCTTTAGCCAATTATATAATCCAAGTGTGATTTAATATTCTACTGAGCTGACAACTAATTAAACTGCTGCAGGAACCAATCAGTAAGCTACGATTCTTTTTATCCAGTAGTGTGAGTTTCTGTCCTGCATTAGCACAAACAAAGGTAAGGTCCGTTCTTTTGAGCTGAACTGAAACTGAACTGAACAGAAAATTTAAAAATAATTAATAAAATACATTTGATTATTATTTTTTTATTTTATAAATAGTTTTAACAATAAAGAATAAGTCTTAAACTTGTACTCATAGTTTCAAGCCTTATTACACTTTTAAAATAATTTTAAAAATAGTTAATATTTATCAGTTGACCTGAACTGACTTTAAATTAATGTCAAAAGAAAAGAGCCTAAATATGCTCAGTAGAAAGAAAGTATTGCTGACGTTAGGGATTAGTCAAAAGTTTGCACTAGTCAGATTTTCAAGCTTTCGGTCCATCAGTTTTCATCTTTTTCCGAAGAAGGAAAAAAAAAAGTTTCTTTTGATATAAACTGACAGCAACTCGACAAGGAATTTCTATACAGTAAGGACTTTTCGAGCCAGAAACTGTATGTACTTGGTCTCAGAGTTTTAGTATTGTAAACGTTGAAATTCCAAAGTGAACTGATCATCATCTTTATATCCATTACTTAAAGAAGACGAAGAAAAGTAAAAGCTGAAAGGCATCCTTCTGTTGATCAGAACTTTGTGACATTATATTTCGATCTCATTTGACTAAAGGCGAAGAGGGCTAGTAGCATATTGTTTATATGACTGATGGGTCAAGTAGGCACATGGAGTTATGGAAAAAAAAAAGGAAGCATATAAAACCTGTAAAATCAAATGCTACGCGCAAGCGCACACGTTAGCTGATATCATATATAGCTTTGTTTTCATTTGTATTCAGAATCAATCCCTTGACTTTTGACGCCCCAAACTGAGATCATGATTCTTCCATAACCTTGTTTAGTATTTTTTGCAGTTTGTTTAATATGAGATGACAACATTTGGATGCCTCAAATTTCGGATCTTTAAGTATACGTTGCATGTGGTAAGCCATTTAGCTCAGGAAAATATGACTAATCTCCATGCCACACTTACCTTTTCGTCGCTTTAGTCTTTTGTGTTCAGCAATTTAATCTCATTGCGGAAATTCATATCTTCAGGTTCCACTTTGCTGTATGGATTTTCATACTAAGTTCCCAAAGTCATTCAAAGCGTCTGACAAGCAAGTGAATAATTGCAGTTATCGCAGCTTTTATTTACGGGCAAGCAACAAAAAAAAAAAAAAAACCTAAAGGTCAGTATTTTATTTGTTCTAAGAAAATCCTGCGATTTTTTTTATGGTGGTTGGAAATGATTGCAAAGTGAAGTAACTAACTACAACTGTATAGAAATAGAACTAGAAAATTTTCTATAATATGGAATCAGAATAGTAAACTACCATTTGAAGTACCTTAATGAAGCATGCACCATTTGCGCTGATGAAGTATTCTGTTCTAGTCAGCAAACTTGACAATGAAAGCTTATTGAAAATCTCAACTTGGAAAGCATTTCAGTCAGTCAACCGCATCATCGGTTACAAAGACGGAGAACCAGGTCTAGCTCCGTACTCAGTACTGCTAAGTTTATTTTTATCGTCTGAAATGCGAATCAAATTGGCATGTGAGAAAATTCATCACATAGCGCAAAATTAGCAACTAAGGAAATTAACAAATGTTGATCTGTGGGTCAAGTGAGCAAAGTGATTAATTCCAGAACTAGTTGAGATTGAATTTGAAGCATAAATAGCTTGAACATGTTACTATATTCATCAGGCTTTTTCATTTTTATTTTTTAAATTTAAAATTTGGGTGCCAATCGCTGCTGAAAATATAATACTTGCGCATATATAGTTGATCGAGCCAGTTGTTGGAACATCTCATTTTAAGTTACTGTGACATGTTTGGTGGAGCATATGATTGAGAAGGTGCATCAATATCTTTTGCAGGGGATTATATGGTTGGTGTAACACAGAATCATAGAGTTGGCGTAGCATATGTTTGAAATGAATTACTTGCGGACAGATCACGTCCAACGTTATGAAGTGTTTATGTCCTAATCCAAAGATCACAAGCGAAAAATATTTAAATTTGGAATGTCTTCGTGAGAAAAAAAAAGGGTGAATTTAGCAAAATGAAATTATCGTCCATTTGAAAAGAGTTCAGTTTTCCACTTGGTTCAAAACCGGTACTTTCAAAATGAGGCTAAAATGCTTGTGGCATCTATTGTTGCATAGTTAAGACTCTGAAAGTCGATACAGCAAGCGTAGAAACTCTAACTATAACGTCTCATTCGCAAAACACCTTCAAAGAGCGCATCTGGCTGTTGGGCTGCTACTGACTTTACAGTACAATATTCCCCATTCCTCGGGCAAGAACCACAATTTCCTTGACGAGGAGGGCGAGACCCAATCATTTCCATTACAAAATCTTCTTCTTTCTCTCATTCCTAGCAGAATGTAAAATATCTGAATTATTCACGCATGACCTTCTCCCTGGCTGTTGCATAATATTTTTAAAAATTTCTCCTTTCGAGCAATTTCCTCCTCTGACTCCTGCTTTAGTAAGATCTGGTATATGAAAAAGCGACCCAATTTGTTCATGCATTTCGTAACATAAAACCATCATTATTGTTACTTCCCCATTAAATAATCTATCTAGCTGCAAAGCACTTTGGATGTATTTCAGCACCATTTAAAAGAAAAAGGAATTGGGAGACAGACTAGGCCACTTCACCCTTGCGGATAAAAATAATAATAATCTGAAATATCATCTGCCAAGCTTAGTTAACCAACAAAAACACTTGAAGAGTTGGAGTTTACAGCTACACTAATAATTCAGGTCATCAAACAGGGTATCTTGTATCTCAAGTTGTAGCAAATGGCTAAAATCCTCGAGTAGACAAAATGGTAGTGACGCAGATCAACAATGGAAATGCTTTCCGTAAAAAAATAGAGAGTATCTCTTGTCAAAAGAGCATCTTCCCAAGAGGGTATCTCTCGCAATCAGCCACATTTTCCAAACTACATCAATTGCAGCCAACCTTGCAAAAGCCCCCAAATTTCCATATATATTGATTACCAAATGCAATGACAATGTTCATTTTGGATCCTCTTCCATTTTATTAACATTTACTCTGGCTTCTCTAAGACCCCTCCCTCTCTCTTTCTTAAAATCTGCAGCACAAATTCTGCACCAATAATATGAATCAACGGAGCCATCTTGCTAGAATCATGGTTACTTAAACCTGCATTTTTCAAAGCCCTTGCAACTGCTTTCTCTTCCCTTTGAAGATGATAGGTACAAAACAAAGGTGTAATCTATCTCAGAATTGGTTTCCCACAAACAGTCTGTGCTCTCAATCTGCTGAAAATCAGAAGAAAAAAAAAATGGATTGCGACTGTTTCCTTCTTCAAGTACAGCAAGGCTATGTCATACCCCATATGAAAAAAGATGAAAAGAAAGTGCGATAAGATAACTGTAGCATTCAAGTAGATACACTACAGTTGTGGTGGAGCTAAGACACAAACATGAACTACACTATGAACTATTTAATCAAAAGAAGCGGACAGAAGAAAAAATTAAACTCATATAAGCAGGTCTACAAAATCACCAGTACACAGAAACATATACAAACTAAAACATTGATTCATCAAGCCTCATAGTCATAGCAACACCAGAAAAATGCTTGGTTCTTCAACAATCCATCATCTTATATCTATCAATCACCTACATCTAATAACATTCAAATATATGCTACTCTTAACTGACAAAAACAAAAACTCCCATAGCTGAAACTGTAACAAAGCAACACAAATAAATATCCATCACTGTCAATGAAAAAGGCATCAGGTTTTTTTTTTTTTAGCGCCAATCCGGTAAGTATAAATCAACTTTAAACCACATCCAAGTATGCAGTGCAACTAGTGCATTTAATCTAATTGCTTAAAAACAACTCCATGGCAGGCAGTTATGATTTTATGAATCGTTACATTTTAGAGGTATCATGGGCGCAAACCTTGCAGAGCATCTGATTAGGATCAGACAAAATATGATGAGTCGCACAATGCAGTCATAGCCTATGAGAGTGACAAAATTATATTATATTTTGGTCATCCCTCATATTTATTCCTGACTTAGCACTAATCGAACACGTTGAGAATTGCGCAAATGAATGTCTTAGAGGTTGCATTACGTACTCAGTTGAGTTAAATTAACGATTTATCATCATTAACGACGTCGACTCGCAGTAGATTGTTCAGTCCGATTGAAGGAATTCATTAATTCTAAATGTTGAATAATTATTAGAATATAGGTAGAGCTGAAAAACCAATTATGGTTTAGGACTAGAGTATTATCCATTTTTTAGTTTAAAAAAATCTTTTTATGCAACCCTGCTACCTTTCATAAGTAAATTGATTGTGAGTTGTGACTTTGAGCATGTCCAGTTTTCTTGAATTACCTCTAACAATTATTGAAATAATTAGAGGGAAAAAAAACAGAAAATTAAGAGTAAACTATTTTAAATTGTAAATAGAAAAACTATTTTTAAAAAACAGAAAAATAATTGTAAATTTTGTTCAAACCCACCAATTCGAATTTTTCCGTTAACTTGCCGTTAAACTCGAGTGTGCGTGGTGTGTATGACACATTTATTTTAAATTTCTGTACACCATTTATATGAATTAATAATTTGTCAAAAATCACATTTATGTTGTCAATACCACATTTCTATTTGCATACTGTTAAAAACCACATGTACTTTACATTTTCTTTTTCTATACAATCGTGTACTCCACATTCTAAACCACATGTACTTTACATTTTCTTTTTGTAAACCAAAAAGTAATTTCAAAATTAAAATAATTTTATAATTAATGGTATATAGTTGTCCTAGGTACAATCCAAAAAATAAAAATGACTACACAATCGCTAGCCCATCGATTCAACTAACATCGTTTCAAAAATCGACGACACAATTGTTACCTTTTTTTTATATTCAAAACCTATCATAAATTAATGGCAAACCGAAGTTTTTTAGGTTCGAACGCGAGGAGGGATAAGAATATATTAGAATTAGTTTTTTTTTAAATTTTTTTTTTTAATATTGATATCATTAATTTAATTATTTAAATAAAATAATATTTTATAATAAATTTCAAACATATATGTAATTTCTGACAAATGGTTAATCATAAAGGTGATTTATACTAATTTTTTTTCTTAATGCACACGTTAATATACGCAAGTTGATGGAAAATTAAAAGTGATGATTTTGAGAAAGAATGGGTAATAGAAAGGTGGTTTATAACAAATTTTAAATATAGAGGTGATATCTGACGAATGATCAATCGTTTACATTATTTTTTTCAAAAAATATATTGAAACATAATCCATTATTTATGTTTTGTAGTGGTAAAAATTTCTTTCGACCACTTATTAAATTCGATGACAACATGTATGAATCAGATTTTTTAAGGAACCATCCTTATGAATTGACTTTTCGTAGATACACCCATAAAAAAATATTTTTCTATAGCCACTCACTCCACTCTTTCATAAACCTACCAATAAGATCATATATATTTTCGAAAGCCACTCACTTTCAAATTATACGATGAATTTAATTGCATCTAAACTTATTTTTCTTAGGTGAAATATGATGAGAACAATATATCTGTACTAAAACTCAATTTGCACACCTCGGTGCAGTTAAATTCATCTTATAGTTCTGATTAAGTTGGAAGGGGTGACTTCCGAAAAAAATAATAATCAAATGAATATGTATACGAAAAGTCAATTCATAAGAATGATTACTTATAAAATCAGATTCATACGGTTGATCATCGAATATTAACTCAAAACTATATAATATTGTGCAAATGGTTTAGTCATTCAAACTAATTTAATACTATTAAAATAAATCAAACCGATATTCTCGCAACAAAATGATGAAAATAACTTGGATTTGCAGCGTATGAATGCAAATTGGAAACAGGCGGTTCGGTTTAAGTTGGGGTCAGTCAAAATCAATTGGGTTCAAGGGCCTTCCTTTTACAGTGTCGGACGATCGGGTTCAAGAGCTTAGAGAGATGGAGGAGAGCGAGTTCCGCCGCATCCTTGATCTGTTTCCCGTTGTTCGTTCTCGACATTACAACGTACTTATTTTTCTTTAACCAGATTTGTTTTACTTGTGTTATATTTTCGTGTCGTAGATCTTCGTTTTTAATCGCTGCAAAAACTGACTTTTTCTTATCTGTCTCGAAAACCCTAATCGACGTAAGTTGGGCAATTGGATACAGTTGCGACCCGTGTTGATCATCTACTTTATTCTACTTGTTGGAGCACAGCTCTGAATTTCTTGATAATTTTTTTTTAAAATTTTTGATGCAATTTTTACAGGCTGAAGAATTGAAACCGTCTACATCTCGGTCGTCCCAGGCAAGTCTTGTTCTTATCTTAATTTTTCTTACAAGAGAGAAATTGTAATTTGTTACTGTGTTTCAATCTGCTTAAAACAGGTACAGGAGTGGCAAGATGTGTGGAGTGATGAGGGAGACGGTAGAAAGTTAGACACTAGCGATATTAATTTGCAAGGTGATCCTCTCATGTTACTTCATAGTGAAATTTCGTTTATGATTTATCTGGTGTACCGCATAATTTGTTGATGTCTTTAGATTCCCATTGATCGTTGAGAGCTGAGTTTATAAATTCATCATAAAATGTTGATGTCTGAGTCCGTGATGGGTTTCAAATTCACTAAGAACATATTTTGTTGATTTATTTGGAATTCTATGATAATGTTCGGTTATTGACACAAACAACCATACAATCCATTTTGTTTCATTTTTATCCTAACAGGGGCTCTGTCTTTTGATTTTCTTTCTCTTTGTGATAATCTCAGTTGACATTATATGCGATTTAAGCACTTGTAATGCCACCGTAAGAGTAAGAGTTTTACATAGTTGCTGCAACTATGTTAGTTGAAGGGCTCACTCTACCAGCACTGCTCATTTGTGTTTTGTGTACACATTGGCTTATACTTAAATTATTTATTTTTGTGGGTCTGTCAGATGAATTCTTGAAGAAACTCAAGTCAGCAGCTGAGAAGAAGGTATATTAATCAGCATAAAAGTTGACATTTTTATATCCTTAAATCATTTGACTTCCTGCTGCCAGAGCCTGGAAGTAACAACAAAGATTTGCACACTTGGTTCTAACAGACTTGCTTGTCACAGGTTGGCTGGATAGATGCAGAAAGATTCTGCAAAGCATTCCAGAAAGTGTATAAGAAAATTGTGAGCTTCTTTCAAAACTGGTGGAACTTTACGAGTCAGTTTTGTACCTTCTGTTGAATCTTACCTTTTGGAAAACCATTGTCCGCAGGTGTTTGAAGAAATGAGTTTAGATGCTGCTAGAAGTTTTTTAAGCTTGTCAAAAAGCTGATCGAGAATTAAATCCCCTTTCTTTTGGGTTGTTCTGTTTGTTATCGTCCCATTCTGTTTAAAAGTGCATTTCAGTAGATTTTTGTATTCTGTTTGTAAACATGGATTCTGGAAATAGCAAACAACTCTCTCAACATGGTGTCATTCCCTTGCTATCATTCTAACCTGTCTATCTTTTTTGATAATGGATGTTGGAAAAATTATGCTGATGTCTTCATTGGTATCGAAAAAAGGGTTAATTACGAATAATCATCCATATGTTAAGTGTGTTTCTAAAGTCACACTCATATGATTTATTTTCAATTAACCACCTATAAGTTTCGCATCGTAAAAACTCGCACCCTTTGTACTATTTCGACATAAAAAATTAATTTTTTTTGAAAAATTCTAAAAATCACTGAAGTTTAAAAAAAAAATAAAAATATTGTTAAATTACAAATTTATAATATAATTATTGTATAATAATCAAAAAATAAATATTTTAATTTTTTTTACAATTTATGTTGTAACTTAATTTTTTAATTTCAAATGAATGAAGCAAATTATAAAAAAACAAAGTGAGCAAATTTTTTCTAAAATTCTCTCTTCATAAAATATAGAATAAATTTTAGTTTCCAATTCTATCGTGCATATTTAATATACTTTTAGATTTCATGTTTGTTTTATTTATTTTGAAGTCTAAAGTGTAAAAACATATACAATAAAACGGAAAATTGAAATTATGTATTGTGTGAAAATAAAAGTCTTAATACATAAAAAAATTTGTATTTTATATGATACTTTGCTTGACAAAATTTAAAAAAAAAGTTATGACACAAAATTGTATGTTTTATTTATAATTTTTTTCCTAAAATTTGGATGAATTTTTAATTTTTGTAGATTTAAAAAAAAATTAAATTATTTTTAAATAATTTTCCGGAGATTCTACCGTAATAGTACAAAAGGTGGTTAATTGGAAAAAATTTCATATGAGTGTGACTTTGGAAACAACCTTAACATGGGTGGTTATTCGTAATTAGCCCTTAAATGTATTGTAACTTGTGATCTGTGTAACAGGAGGAGAAAGCCCTGTAGCGGATGCAAATGGGAATTCATTTGACTTCACCACAAAGTTGCTTCATTTAGCATGGCACCCAAGTGAAAATTCAATTGCTTGTGCTGCTGCTAACAGCCTATATATGTATTATGCGTGATGATGTGCACCTGTAGAAGAAGAATGTGTTTTTTGAATAGCCTTGCCAGAAAAGTTATATGTTCCCATCTCGGACGGGCATTGCAGTTTACTCTGTCAACCTATGCCAGATGCCCCAGTTGCCAGTCTTAAGGTGTTGTTATAGTTACCCTCACTCAGCCCAGCAGTGCTCAAAGATGGTCCTGTTGCTGACGACCTATTCAATAGAGAATATGCAGAAAACCCCAGCTCCTTCCCCAACTCACTAGATTTATTTTATTGTATTATGTTTTCCTTTTGCACACTTCCCTTGTATTCCATAGAGAATATGCAGAAAACCCCACTCCTGATTTTCTCTGGTTGAAGCTGCCAGAAGAAGACGGAACAAACACATTGCATTGCTGTGGAGCTCACCTCATAGCATATTATGGGAAATGTTACAAATCTGTGACTATGTGTGATCTACTATAAATGTTTGCCCGAGCTCTTTCTTATGGAAATTCATCCTGGCTGGCCTTGCTCTTGATTAATTTATTTTGTCATGTAGAATTCAGAATAAAATGGCTTCCTGCGTCTCTAATTCATGTAAATTTGTCATTTGTTTGAGCTAATGTTTTCCAGTACGGTTGTAAAAAAACTTGCCAGCCTTGTGTATGCTGGAAGGAAATGTAAGATGCTAGACTTGTGTAAAATCACATGATCAGTCTGGATTTTATTTTTAGTTTTTGATCATGCGCACGTCTCCTTTTCTTTGAAGGTGATCTTGTTGTCGCTGGTGAGCAGCGTTAATCCTCCACACGTGTTGTAAGGTTTTAGAGAGGTTGGGTTGGATACGGATTGTGTATCAGCGTGTAAGAGTCTGTTCTTTTGACATTAATTTAATTTATATTCAGTTTAGTAGATAAATATTCACTATTTTTAAAATTATTTTAAAAGTGTAATAAGACTTGAAACTATGAGACAAACTTAAGACGCATTCACTAT
>JAWWMW010001827.1:80900-93713 GCA_035048345.1 Echeveria elegans | reverse complement strand
TAAATCGAAGGATTGCCATAAAGCCTTAAACCACCAGCAATTTTTGAAAAGATGAATAGCAGATTCAGTTTTGAAGCCACATAACTTGCATTCAGGGACAGTAATTCCGAAAAATCCATTTAAACATTCATATGTTTACACTCTTTGCACCGAACCACACATGACTTTTTTATATAGAAAACCACTCATCTGTTCACTTCTATTTGCACAAAACCACTTCCATCCATTCATTCCATTAATTAATTTAACAGTATATTTTAAATTTTCAAAAGAAGAGTGAAAATTATCCAAAAATTCCTTCAAGAATTCATGAGTTTTAATAAATATTACTTAGTATATATGATTAAGCTATGAATTGACGTTAAATTTCTAAATTTTTTGTATTCATCAATTTATTCAACCATTGAATTGTAGTTCTTTCTACATTTTTTTTCAAAAATGATTTTTTAAAATAAATTGTGAATGAAATTCTCATTTTAAAACGTTGGGTAAGCTCTTGATTTTTGTTTTCGATTGAGATCTCCCAAACATTGGGAATCAGAGTTTACATACGAAATCTAAGCCCGGAACCAGGATCAATGATAGTTGATACAGTAGGAATGGCGATCATTGATCAAAATTGCGTTCCATGATAAAAAGTAAAATAAAATGAAAATAGATAATAATAATAAAAGTAAACAATAATATCACTTGAGCTATCTAACAACTAATTGGTAGACGCTCGAATAAAGACCTTTCTCCCAGCATAGCTCATTTTATTTATTAAAAAGTGATTTTAATGGATATTTTTAATTTTTAATTTTTAATTTTTTTGAAATAATAATTACTTATGGACATATGTGGTCTCGTCCAAATACAAGTGAACTTATGAGTGATTATCTATATAAAAAAGTACGGTGGTTTATATATAACTTTCCCAAAAAAGTGAATATTGTAAGGCATGTTTTGTGTGTGTAATTTACCCTTATATATACGGCATATCTTCTTCAAAACTTGAATTCTCCACAACAAAAAGTTGCACTCTTTTTGCACCACCACCACCCTTTACCTTTACCACACCCAATCTATTCATCATAAGATGCTTGATGCTTCTCAAGCAGCGTTTTCCATATTTGCAAAGGGTGTTATGACATGTCAAAGTCGTAATTCTTAGTTGGATGAATCAAAGGACGACACTTGTTCTCGCACAGAGACTAACACACACTTGGATCCTCAATCCACATATCTCCACAAGAATGCAGCATGCTACATTGAGCAATGCAACTTCACACTCACTATATATGAAACATCAAACACTGGAAACCAAAATACCATTCAAACCATATAAACCAAATCTTGTCTCAACTTCATTTAGACCTTGATCTCCACCATCTTCTCCAAGAATCATTACAAACATGGCAGCTTCCGGTTTAGAGACTGATCAGATAAGCTACAATCTTGCTACTCTTATCGCATCTGAGAGTGATGGTGACGACGACGATGGTTATGACTATGCACCAGCAGCCTGAACAAGTGACTGAGTGCACCTGCTCACATGCCTACAATTTGTAGTATTTCTACCTAGTGTAGTTTTGTAGGATATTTATATATATTACAAGAGATGTCCACTTTTTTAACCCTTCTTCTACGAATTAGAAGGTTCGTTTTTTCTGATCTCCTTCCAGGAATTGTAACGCTCATCTTAACTAATTTCTTTCAGTATCACGAACCTCGTTATAACATTTTATAGCGCATTCTAATTTCTTATGGACACGAGTTGACAAGTGCTTGACCAAGAAGGCTTTCTGGAGAGTTTCGACGGGCAGAGTATTTCAGAGAGAGACCACCTTTCATGGTCCAAACAAATATGTTTTTTTTTTGGTATTTAAATGAAATATATTCTTAAAACTAAAGCAAGACATGGCTTTCAAGGTTGCTAACAGAAATGCTTAACAAGAAGAGATTCTCCCTTTAGCAACTCCTCAAGGTTTCCACCTAAAAAAAAAAAGAGAAACTCAACTCTCTTCTAACATATTCTTGCTAACCATATCTCACCTATACATCACCAAGAAGTCTAACATTATTTTAGGACAAAATTTTTTTCGTATAAAATTTCATCGATTTTGTAAACCGAAATTACCTGTGTACAACAGATCAAAATAAATATAAATAGAAAAGGAAGACAACTTGGACACTTAAAGAAATCAGTAGTTATTTAGGTTCTTTCTTCATAGTTGCCATTGTAGAATTTAAATCTATGAAAGTAGGCAAAGTCTGGAACTTGGACTTGTTCTTGGGTCTTTGAAAATAATAGTAAATGTGTATTTTATATAATAATAATAATAATAAATATATCATGCCGATTTCAAATTAGAATTCTAGCATCTCCTTTTCGACATAACGATCAAATTCCTGAGTTATAAGAAATTATCATTCATGAGTAAAACCCTTTTTGCTTCAATATCCAAAAATGAACAAATGTAAGTTTCTATGGAATGCTTGAAATTTACATCTTGTTTGAGTAAGTTACAATAAGCATGCATTTTGTATTTAAATGCCGTAATCTGAAAAATATTTGCATTGACAACTATTCATTTATTATACCGACCATTTTGAATGTCTATGCATATATCGAAATCTTAGAAAACAAAAATGCGCAATGCGTGAACAAATGAAATTCAATGCAGTCTGACACAAATTAAACAAGAATTGTAATTTATTTTAAATTAACAAATTATAATTTTATTAATTATATTTAGAGAAAGGTTTGTTAGAAGCAGCAGCAACTTGATGAACAAACAAAGCACAGAAATCATTAGAAGCCAAAAAACCTCCCAACACACACATTCCATTCAAACAATCGGAACAACCCTAACAAACAATCAATCTTTTTCCGCTTGCGATCGGACGGAGCTTCTTCATTCGATTGGCCTTCTGTGGTAAGGTCAGTTTATGTTTGATTTTACTGTTCAAGATTTGATTTTTATTCAATTTTGAATTTTGTTGCTATTGATTATGTTGATGCATTTATGTTGCATTACTTCAATCCTGATTTTGTGCAGAAAAGGGTTGAATTTGTTGTTGGTTTGATTTGGATGATGTTTTGGGTGAATTTGATGTTTGATGAGTTTCTGATATTCTGTTGTTGAAGATGAGTGTCAACTGTCAACCGTCGGACTTTTACGCTACACATCCTAAACATGTGTATCTCCGGTATCATAGCTGACATGTCATTTACATTCGGTTTGATCATATCTTTTTTTTTTGGGATTATCAATCCTGTTGAAAAAAATGAAGCTTTTTAGGTAGACAGCAAAGGTTTACATAAATTTTGTTGCTGCTGGTCAAGTCCAGTTTGCTCCATATATTTTGTCTATGTCCTGTGCCAGCAGATCCCTTGGCGCACAATTAGATTGACACACAAGGTTCCAATGAGAATAAAAACCCTCAAAATTCTTGCTGCTTATTGTTACATCTATGGATTGACGTAGTCTCATTAATGTCAAAAGAACATTGTAGGTCTTTCTGATGAGATGATTCAACTGATTTGATGAACTATACTCTTGTCAAAGTGTACAAGTAGTTTGTCCCAAAAAAGATGTTTATTAACGCCTGGAACCTCTTAAGATGCTGATATTTCTTGTTTTGTTCAAACAGTTAAATCATGAGGTTCACTAAAGGATGTAAAGTCGAAGTTTTCAGCAAACGAGAGGTGGCAACTGGTTCTTGGCGGCCAGCAGAAATAATAACTGGTGATGAGCATAACTACACCGTCAAATATGACAAATTTGCTAATGAGCCGGTGATAGGACGGGTGTCTGTTGAAGCCATCAGACCTCGTCCTCCTTTGGAGAATACTAACTGGAGTTCTGGTGAAATTGTGGAAGTGCTTGACGATTTTTCCTGGAAAGTAGGAACAATATTGAAGGTACTGGGACAAAAGAGGATCCTTGTTCAGCTTCATGGATCATTAGTGAACCGTATAGTAAACTTGGATGACATCAGAGTTAGACATTCTTGGGAAGATGGCAAATGGATCGTAATGGGAAAGGTACAACCTTCTTCTTTGTATTATTCTGCTTTTATAATTTGCATATACGCCTATTAATATACAATTCCGTGTACAGTTGTTTTTTTTGTATACTTCACATACTCGTGTTTGGAGCAGTGGCCGATGGCGGCAAATATGGAACTAAACTAGTTATTAGAAGGTGACATTGTCTTGTTTGTTCATTGGTTCGTATAAACACGGGCAGTGTTACGGTTTTGAGCCAAATAGCTGTCTCATATCCTTTGTAACTTCTTCTTAGTTTTTGGAAATGAAGATTAATTCGTCCATAAATTAGTTGTTTTGCCAAGATTATGCTATTTGTAGTATTAATATATATCTTTGGCTTTGCATGCAGCGGTCCTTGAAGTCTGAAGATGGAAAATACTGTGAGATGGGGAATGATTTGACACACAAATTGAAATGCAGTTCACCATATCTGCCTACTGAATGGGAATACTCTGCAGAGGCATCAAGGAAATACAGACACGTAGAGAAAGAGGGTCAAACTTATCGCTTTGCGACTGCAGATCTGTCTGGTGAACATGCATATAGGATGCCTTCGCATTGTGGTATAACTGGTAAAAAACGTGGGCAATCATCTTTAGTAATCAGGTTTCCAGTTCGAGCACAAAGGAGTGCCTCAAGTCAGTCTGTTGACAGCTTTTCTTCTGTAAGATCCGACTCTTACGATGACAACAGTGATCTGTGCTCCGTTGGTAGTTGTAGTACCACAGATAGCTGGAGTCAGTGTGTCGGTTATGGTCCTACCGCTGACAGTAATGGCAATCTTAGTGATGCTGAGTCTTCTTGTGCCCCCAGTCGCGACAAACAGTATATCACCCTCGAGTCACTTCAGAAAGCAGAAGCGGCAGCAATTCATCAATTAGAGTTACAAGGATATCGCTGCATACTAAGGGCTCTCCATGCATCTGGACCCATAAGTTGGGAGCAACAATCATTGATAAGTAACCTTCGTCTTTCTCTCAATATCTCAAATGATGAACATTTGATGGAGCTTAAAAGTTTACTTTCCCACTGAGTCATATAAATTGAATGCAAGAGTTCATTGCATATTTTCTGTATTTTACACTCTTTATCGGCAATACGGACTACCTCACTACCCTATTCAGTAAATGTGTCTAATGTAAGTCTTTTGCCAATGTAGCCTGTAAATGCAGCTAGTAGTTATTTAAATGGATACAATTTGATTAGTTTGATGCCTGTTTTCTCTGATTCAACTTATGAATTTTAGTTGGTGAGTTTGCAGGTTAATATATTGAGTTACTTTGGTCTATTTCTGAACTCTGCTCGGCTGTCTAGCTCTTTATGTTTGCAGTATATTACAAGTTCCCATTCAGTCTGCTAGTTTTTTTTCATCTTTGTCCGCATTTGGACCCAACCATTTTGTGAGGATATTTCTCAAGTGATAGTGGTTATGTTGGTTTTTCACTGAAGAACACTTTGACTGTCCAGGGAAAAATATCTTGACGGCTATTTTGAATTTGAGAATTCATTGCTTGGCACCTCATTTTGCTGAGGGAGTACAGAGCTGAAGCTTCTCACACCAGGTTTTACGTTAGTGTTCCATGGTTTGTACTTTTAGCCTGCTGGTCAACTAAATTCACCAGCAGGCAGACTTAGAGCATGTGCACCGGAGCACGACGTGCTGGTGCTGGAGGAGCTGCTTGCCATGTCATGCTTGCCCTGCCATTCCAGCCCATTTCACTAATCCAGCAGCTGCTGGAGGAGGTGCTGATCTAGCACCTGCAGGAGCACTCCTCCAGCAGCAGCTGCTAGATTTTCAGTGCAATTTTCCAACCGGTGCATATGCTCTTAATGACTTGAACTTAGAATTCCTGGCAACATGAAGTTTCAATGCAAGTTATGTTATGCAGAATTGATCTGTAAATTTTCCAATTTGACAAAGTTGAATGGGACAGGATGAAACTGTGCTTAAATGTGTTTACTTTTCAGATAGCACTTAGCAGAGATTATTGTTTTTGATTTTTTGGTATCTTGGATAACAGGCAGTTTCATCAGCTAATGATGGAGGCTGCTTTTGTTCAAAACAGTGGCTTCAATTGTCAAACTATTCAAGTGTCCTGCACAAGATTGAAAGAAATACTTCCCGTCATAAGCGATTCCACTGTGAAAAGCTCGAAGGCTCTGGCGTTTTACCCAAGCTGCACACAGGCCGCTACTTCACAAGGCTTTACTTGTATTCATCATCAGTGTTTCTGTCTTGAGATTTCCAGCTGAAAGAAAATGCCAAGTTGTTGAATGAAAATATGGAAGTATCTTGTATCATTTTGGAAACTAACATCCAGCAAATTGTCAGGCATGCTTGTGACGTCACATACAGCATATTCCAATAGCTAATGTGAAGATCCAAGATAAGTCTCAGAATCAAACTCAAGATCCAAATATGCCTTCATCGTCAACACACATCAACTTCACTCCATCTCAATCAAAAAAAACAAAAGAACACTTCACTTCATCTCACGAATCAATCACAAACCGAACTTTTCAATTTTGCCTTGTTGCAAATGACCGATCATCCTCATCCTAAGCGAACCCAATTGCATAACATCAAAACACCCTTATCAATCCTCATCAGTTGCTTGCATTGACATCTACCTCCCGCCAAACCTCCAGTAATTCCACAAATACGAACTCCAAACAAAATTGACAAACAGAAACACTTCACCATACATAAAAAGCTGAAATCAAATAGTACATTAACCAGAAACCGAGTTTTGTTTCACATCATGATGTTCACAACTTCATAGTTATATCGACAATACAATGCATGCATTATTGAAGAGTGAAGACACTAAAACATTCAAAGACAGACGCAACGTGTAAATTAAAGGCTGCTAAAACTTAGCCCTAATCATACGCACCAACATCATCATCAAATCAAAGACGAACAAAGCAAGGCATCATTCTCATCAAGATTCGAACTTTGTCAAAAATTCAGAAGCCAGCCTCGACGCAATCGCAGAGTGATACATCACATCATGAAATGCATCTTTCCCAGTCGTCATCATACGAAGCTGCTTCGCCTTCTCATCCGTAAACTTTCCAGGAACGAACTTCTTTGACTTAATAGCCGGATCTGCGGCTACCGGCTCCGGATATGCTGCAACAGAGTCGATGTAGTCTGGAGTATTAGGCCAGCCGAAGAGCGGAGTAAACCAGTTGGTGGAGGAGGTGGATTTAAGGTTGTTGTTGGGATCGGGTTTCCGGTGAGCAGCGGCGGTGGTGACGGTGGAGGAGAGGGTGGCGGGGTGGAAAGTGATGAAATTTGTAGACATTTTGGGTTAAGGAAATCTGGGTTTGGATTCAATTGATGTGAGTTTTGATCGGAGAGGAGGAATTAGGGTTTGGAATTTACAGAGAGAGAATGTGACTTGGGTCGCGGATGGGTCTAGTCAGCAATGGATGTGGAACTGTCGCTGGTTTAGGAAAAGCGGTGGGTAAAGGACAGAAATGGATAAGGTTGGACACGTGTCGGTATATGGGCTGCTGGTCCTATTAAGATGAAAAATGAAAAATGTGTAATAGCCCATTAAGTTGGAAATGGACAAGGCCATATCATGGGCCGCATGGACGTTGTTTTAAATGTTTTATATCCTGCGTGCCGGATGTTTTTAATGAATGTAAATGAAATAGGAACTATTTTTAAGGGGAAAGTAAATGAAGAACTAACAAAATATTTTTCTTAAACATTTGAAGTTCTTTCCGATTCCAAATACATACGTACTCTAGTCTCTAAAAAGGTGTTTTTTCCCTCTGGATAATGGATACTGTTGGGATCGGTGGGATCGAAGTAAATGAAACTTTTTTTGTTGTCGCTAAAAATGTGTTGGCCAAGTGGTGAACACTTGCCTTGTTATTCACGAGTTCAAGGGTTGCCGTTGTCCAGAGGGCGTGTGGATGTCGATGTCACGTGCTAGTCAGTGGCGGATACAGAATCATTTTCGAGTGGGGTCAAATTAATTAATGGATCAAATTAATTTTTTTAATGGGTCAAACACTAATAAACATAGTAATAATTACACTAATTATACTATAAATATAGTCATTAATTAAAATTGAGTGGTGTCAATTGACCCCACCCCTTCCAAGCTACATCCGTGCTAGTGAAGGTGTCGTTGAAGGTCTGATCTATTTAAAGATGTTAATGTACTTGATTATATATTCTAAGAGTAGGACAATCATGTACTACATGTATCCATTCATTAACAACAACAACAAAAAACTTTTTTTTACTGTCGTTGATTGTGAATAACTATTTAAATTTCAGATCGTACGCCCGACAGACAAAGTACCAATGGACTATGAAATGGTTTGTGAGGCCTAAGGTAGAAACAGTAGTAGTGTTCTTTGTAAGGTGTTTATAACTTTTAGTTCTTGATAGTCTCAAACTGAAAATAAGAAGAAAAAATCTATGAAAATTAAAATCTGATCAATAATGTGATGAGATTACTATGCGCTTCCAACTCAGTCGTCACTCAACAAGGGCATCATTGACTTGGAGACCGCTTTTAATAATATGACTGCATATGCATGCATGGACCAAGTCAGCTGAATAGAATCGAAAAGAAGTCTTCCACTAGAGTTAATAAGACGCGTTATTTCAAATGATATGAATATTGTTGATGATGATTGATGGAGATGAGCCCTCAATTTTTTTTTTGATAGGTGGTTACATGTTTTACAAGAATATTCTTACAACATATCTAGCTAATTCAAGTACATAATCATATCTATTAACGCGCAGGCCTTAAGCAGCATCTCCACCAAATGCAGGACTCCAATGACTCGACAACAACTCCATTGCGCAAGCAACTTCATTTAATATACAACTGCCACGCCAGCGACGGGTATAATAAACAACCTCCACGCCTGGATGTGGGAGAAATGAACAGCACCTAAATTGACACAAAATCAATTAGGTAAATATGGTGGAGGCAGGGTTTGAACTCTGGACCTCTGAGAAGTTTGTCTAAAACCTCAACCAATGGGCCACCACCCCATTGGTAACAATGAATATAGTTGAATGCCCATATATAAGCACCTTATGTTTTTTTTGTTCATCTATCCAACAGTACGCAACTCGTGAAAAATGTAGGCCGAAAAGTTGCCTGAAGTGCTGCATATTACTCCGCCTATGCAATACGTTCAGAAATAAGATCATGATGTTTGCGCTGGTTTCACAGATTGCTTTGCACGACAAAGTATAGTATAATTCATCCCAGCGGTATCAAAACATTACTGAACAAATGAAGAATGGATCTTAATATCTATGAAATGACAGGACTAGAGATGAGCTAATTTCAAGCATGTTAATGTAAAAATGAACTGTTTACTTTACCTACTAATTTGGTCTGCAAATATTTGTAATATTTTTTATTTTTGTTGTAAGTCATGTGTACTTTCAACTAAATGAATGGATGGCTAGAAGATAAACTTTATGAATTTTTTATAATAATAAAAAATTAATGAAACATCTCTCCAAATTAATTCAAAATAATTAATGTCTAAGGCATTGTAATAAGATAATAAAATGTTCTTTCTTTGTATAATAGAAAAATTATGAGAGAAATAAATGTTATTTATGACATAAAGTAGACAAGTACAACACCTATGAAAGTATGTACACCGGCGCAAATTGTAGCACCTCCTCATCTACCATCTCCTTCAGTCTTATTTAGCTCCAACCAAGCACAAAAATGAAGAGGATTTTGTGCTTGGTTTGGAGATGCTAGATATGGAGGTGCTACAAATCATATGAGTGTATATGCTCTGATACCACAACTTATGAAATAAAATGATTTGAAACATAATGAAATTAGAAATACATATCAATCATTGATTTAACTTGTTACGATGAGATGTGAAAATCAACGATTCTTTTCACTTTTGTGGGATATGTTTTTCGAATGAATGATCTTAAATGATGTAAAATCTTATATAAATTTGAAATGGAAGTTTAAATTGAATAAAATAAATACTAATTTGTAAATCTATTTAGAACTACTTATTTAAAAATCAAAATGGATAACTTCGGTTTTTTATTGAACGAAAAAATAAAATTTTATTAATTTTAAAATAGTGATTTGTATTTGAAGGACTGAAAGAAATAATATTTCACTGATGAAAAATAATGGATATGGGGCAAGAGTGCAAGCGTCAATAGTAACTCAGTCGTCTCGATATGTGACATGAAAGTATAAAAAGTTGGTTCATTCAAAGATAAACAAGAAGAAAAAAAGTTATTTGTTGGTTTGTTTCATTTGATCCCAGACGGTTATAAAATCTCTAAATCAACAAAAGGTGCAAAAGAGATCACATGTTATAGATTCAATTCCTCATATTTTATTTATAGTGGAATTTATGAGCAAACCCTAAACTCTCTAGTCTCTCCCTTCTTTGTTCTACGGTAACTCATTCATCAGTGCTCTTCAACACACCCCCTCTTCTCCATTAGCATTCCCCTTTTAATTTTACTCTCGATCAGGCTCTCTTTTGTTATATGCAATCACCATGATTGTCATCTTTTTCACTTTCGAGTGATGGTTCACCTTTTAGCCGTTTCAGTGTCAATTGGTCCGTTGTGTCATCCTCATATTAGTACAAATTAGTCTATCAACCCATCTATCCAACAAGTGCATACCAATCAATGTTGGTAGGTTTGACTATACGAGCTAAAGTGTCTCATGATGGGCCCTTAGTTAACCATCACTCGTTATCAATTCTTATTATAAAAACGTTCAAGAAGCATGTTTGAATTGTCCTTGAGGTGGGAGATGTGGGCCTGGGTGCATCTGATTTGGAGAGCTTAAGGTCACGAAATGCTTGTACATTCTACTTTAAAGATTGAACTTCCACAAGTTACTGACAGTTAAGAAACGACGTGCCCAATTGATGTTTCCTGAGTGTTTCATGACACACGAGAAGTTATGGTAGCAATTGTTGGGTAAAGAATAAAAAAAAAGTCTGCTTAAGGCGGACCTTGCTTGGCAACTAATGAAGGCTTCTGAAAATTAATTTTGGAGAGGTTTCAGTCAAAGTCATCGAAGAAAATCTTATCATTGAGCTTTTTACCCAAGAACCACAATTATGAAGTGAAAGTGTGTTTGTTCTTCAAAGTAAATTCATGTTATTGTGTTTGCTCAAGATCAAGGTGAAGCATCCTAGAACTCACTGAAGCACGTCAACGAGAAGAGTGCTAATTGAGGGGGAATTCAGGCGTGAGTCCTCATTCGTTGAAGCATAATCTGAAGTAAGGTCTAAAGCGAATGCCAAGTACGCTGAAGCAAGCCACTTATGTTATCGAACTAATGTCACCAGTACTTAAAGACATATATTGATTTCAAGATCAATATGACTGTAAACGTCCGGAATTTTATAAATAAATATAAAATCCAGAAGAAACAAATAACTTCTTGTATTTTGTTACTTGTTGCGTGTGTAGTACAATCTCTATTTGATTCCTCTGATTCTACGGTTTGTTGTTGTTTGTGACTTGATGTTGACGTCGGCAATGGTCTTGATGACTTGATCTTGTCCGGACGTTATTGACTTGATGTTTTGACGCTGGTGAGGGTCTTGATGACTTGATCTCGTCAGACGTCGTTGAGTTTGTCTCGGCGAGGGTCTTTGTGACTTGATCTCGCTTGAACGTTGTTGATTTGATTTTTTTAGGGTCTCTCTAGAGCTTTGACCTTGGTAGTAGAGTTGGTATTGATGGCGGCGGCGTTCTGGTGACGACGGCGCGATTCTGGCAGTTTTCCGGCGATTTTCCGGCGGCGGTCCGGCGAGATTCCGGCAAGGTTCCGGCGGATCTCCGGCGACGGTTCAGGCGAGTCTCCGGCGACGGTCGGTGGTGGTCCGGCAGGTGGTCCGGTGGTGGCTCCGGCAAGGCTCCGGCGACGTTCAGGCGACGGCTCCGGCGAGGCTCCGGCGACGGTCGGCGGTGGTCCGGCGGTGGTGGCTCCGGCGGCCCTTCTCTCTCTTCTTCTTCTCTCCCTTTCTCCTTCTTCCTTCTCCTCTTCTTCTTCTCTCCCTTTCTCCTTCTTCCTTCTCCCCTTCCCAAACACCCTTATTTATAGTTTTTTAAATGGGCTGGGCCTTTCATTTTTATTGGGATGGGCCTTATTTTTTTTTTTATACCTACAGTATTATAGAAAAGAATAAAGAATGTGAAAAATAAAGTATGCAAGAAGAAATACTCTCTATGTCCCATATTCAATTCGCAGTTTTTTTGATACATAAAACCCACCAGCACCAGCCTTGTGAAGAAGACTTCTTTGCCAACTTGTCCGCAATTTCATTACCTTCTCGAGCTATTAATGATAAGTTCCGATTTGGATTGTCAATCAGAGAAACAGAGCAATTCCTTGCCCATTCAAAATTACACCTTGTTATCGAAAAAAAAAAAATTACACCTTGAACTCCCCTGAACTCCAGCGAAAAGAAGATTATACAATTCACAACAGTCTGTTTCAAAGATGCAATGTGTCCTTCTTTCGTAGCCCATTGCATTGCATTCAACAATGATAGTCAATTGGCAGTTGAGATTGAACATAATTATTAAGAAAAAAAATTATATGAGATAATAGTAAAAAATAAAATTATCCAGAAGTAAATAGATTGTCAAAAAAGCATATTTATATGGGAGTGGATCAAATAAAAAGTGGTGTTTAAAATAAAAAGTATAAAAAGATCATGTCCATTCATTTGATTAATCCTACGTCCCAGATTAAATCATAATA
>JAWWMW010001827.1:47326-57793 GCA_035048345.1 Echeveria elegans | reverse complement strand
CCTACTTTTTATAATATATTCACTTTTCACTCACTTTTTACTCATTCTCTTTCCTACTTTTATCTCACATAACATAATTTTTCTTAAAAACCGTGATAACTACCAAACGGGTAGATAATAATGGGACGGAGGGAGTAATAAAAAAAAGCAGCTGAAGCAAAGCAGGGCATGAGGATGACCACGACTACAAATGAAACGACAATGACCACAACAACACCTGTCTTGTCTATCTCTAACGGGTCCCACAACCGATAGGTACGGATGGATCGCAGACATGAAATTGTATGTGTTCCAATCTTTATACCCTCACGTGTATTCATTGCCATTAGCTATTTTACTCATCTTTTTTCTCTCTGCTGATGTGCTGCTGCCTGCTGCAACTCTTTAACTTTTGTTGCTTTGCTCACGTAAATACGATGTCGTTTCGAGGAGCTTTGTCGATTGATGAAACGACAATTGTCGTCATCTCCTCGTTCTTCTCACTCGGGGGTTTGTTCGTGACATTGACCTCCACTTTTATTTTATCTTACATTTTTTTTTAAATTCATTTCAACTACTTTCATCCTTTTCTTCATTGTCTTTTTTCTTTCTTTCTTTTTCCAATTTTAAATAATTTCTATAAAAAAAAACTCAATAATTTTTTTTTGATCGAAAAAAAAAAACTCAATAATTTGAAGGGTGAAGTCTTTGTTCAAAAATCACTATCTTTAGTAACCAACTCCTCCCTCCCATAATAGCTCTGTCGTTGCGTCTCGTTTGGTAGCTTTCAATAATGTGGATACTCCCTCCCTCCCGAATTTGTGTCCAAAAGGGCAGGTTTTACAGTAATTTTGACAACATCATTTGCTTATAATTATCACAGTACCGAACATTCTGGTAAGTTTGATATTATCACACTCTGATACTCCCTCCGTCCTCTTTTGTTCTGTACATTTGAAACATGGACACGATTTTTAATGTATATTTAAGGTGTTGTGAGTGAGTGAGTGAGTGTTGTGAGTGTGAGAGAGTGTTGTGAGTGTGAGAGAGGTGTTGTGAGTGTAAGAGAGTGTGAGAGAGAAAAAGTAGGAAAGTGAATAGTAATAAAGTAGGAAAGAGAGTGTATTGAGAGAAAAAAATGATTATGTGAGTGATAGAATAATGCAAAAGTAAGAAAATGAATAGTAATAAAGTAAGAAAGAGAGTGTATTGAAATAAAAAATATGAAAAACAACTACTATAAAAGGAAACAGGAAGAACATAAGGGGACGCCCAAAAAAAAAAGCAGGAAGAACAAAAGAGGACAGAGGGAGTACTAGTAATGGAAAATGTCAGTAAAAAAGAACTCGAATATTGTACTAATTTTGTGGTAGTTGCGAATTTTACAATGCACTAAGTAAACAAAAAATACTTTTTTAAGAAAAAAATATGACACTATTAGGAGTATTAGCTACTAAGAAACAACAGAAAGAAAAGGGGACCAGTGGATCAAATAATGGGGCATACGTCATGTGAAAACTAAGTGGAATATTATAATATAGGCAGCTATATATGCGTCAATGAGGTAGGGGATGTGACTAATTGTTCGTTCTTTTGATTTTAAATTAAAGTCTTTTCATGTCAGTTCAGTTCAGATGAAAAATATTTACTATTTTTAAATTATTTTAAAAGTGTAATAAGACTTAAAACTATGAATAGAAGATTAAGACGCATTCACTATTGTCAAAACTATTTTTTAAAAATTAAAAATAATACGTAAATGTAATTAATTAATTAAATTTAAAATTTCTGTTCAGTTAAAATCAATTCAGTTCAATTTCAGTTCAGGTCAAAAGAACGAACCTAAGCGAAAGTTTTATTAGGAATCCATACTTTAACAAGTGCATCAAGCTTAGAGGTCTAGCCATGCATGTGCAAATGTGACCAAAATTATTGTTCCACTTACCTTATTTGTTGTTGTTTAATGAACAGCGTATCAGTTTGTTTATGGCTTAATTAGATCTTCTCATTTTTTTTTAATAACTTACCTTACGTTTACGAATCTAGTTAACCCTCGTTTAATCCGAGAATGATTCGAATCCGTAATTTTTTTAGTACATCTTTTTTGTTCAATTATTCATAAGGAAATTTTGTTGTAAATACTGATAATCAGAGAGTGTGCTGAACAGTTTCAGTTTAAATTAACTATACAATCATAATAAATAAATAAGCTTCGAAAGCAACTTTTGTGTGTGCTTGTAACTTTAATACTACATATTTTCAAAGATCGGTGGGCACAATTATGATGGTATTACTCTTTAAAATAGAGACATTACTCGCATGACCAATTCAAAGTCATGTCCACAATTAATAGACTTATTAGAAATGAATGGAACCCTTTGGTTTGAAATCACATCATAAATAAATAGGACGTTTAATTAATGTGAGCCCTAAAATAGGATCAAATATTCTCCTAATCTACAAGAAAACACAATGGATATAGGGGTGGAAGTTTTCCATGGTTCACTGTAATTTGTTAACATGCTGTCCCTTTAGCAAAATGTATTTATCCATTAACAATAACAAGTTGACTCAGTTTTATGAAGTGTTTCATTTTTCACGAAATTACACTATTTATGTTTACTTGCATCACCATACAGTTTTCATCACTCGTTTTCGTTAAGGACCAATAGTAATCATACAACAAATGCAGAGTATTACGCCATATATATATATTAGTGGCGATACGTCGTTCCAACGAGAATTGTTTCTCTGTTAAATTTAATTTTTTATATTAAATTTTTAAATTTTAATTTAGTTGGAATGGTTTAGCTAGGTGATAGGGATTTAATTAGATGTTATTGGTAAATGTATAAATTTAGTTAAATATTGTTGGTAAATGTATGATTTGTTAGTTACATATTTAGTTGAAATGATTTAGTTAGGTGATAAGGATTTAGTTAGATGTTGTTGGTAAATGTATGGATTTAGTTAGAGGTGGCAAAATAATCCGTTGGATTAAAAAAAATCCAATGAATTAAAGAAATCCAATGGATTAAATGGATTCAACTCAATCCGTTTATACCATTTAATCCAATTACATGTATAAAATGGATTTGACCATTTAATCCATTAATAATCCAACTAGTCAATTCATTTTGTCACCTCTAGATTTAGTGAGATGTTATTGGTAAATGTATGATTTGTGAGCTATATATTCTTTTATATAAATAGATATGAAAGTCAGTTGAAAATTTGCCTCGCTCCGCGTGATAAAAAAAAAAGCGACGAAAAAAAATTATTCTAAATTAATACAAAGATAAGTAAACATGAACTTGAAGGTAAATCACAGTATGAAATTACTTTAACATGACATTACTATGAAAAAATTCTTGTGGGAAAACTTTAGCCACATTTGATGATTAACATTTTCAATGGAATGGTCACATTCAGTTATCCTGAATGCTGTTTGATTAAAAACGACAAGACAAACACAAGAACATAAAACAAAGCACTTCAAATCAAAAGTCATAAATTATGAAAACGAATTTTTTTTATAACCAACAATTTCAAAAAAGTTAATCAGACAATACCTTTTCATAATGAGAGTTTTTTTTTGCTTTCAACAACATTTTGCATCTGTTGCAGACTTGCAGTTCAAACGGGGACGCTATTCTCTATCTATCGGCCGATTCATCAATTAAATTATATAAAAGTAATTTCTGGAGTAAATAAGATTAGGCACGAAAGAAACGTTGTATATGACATAATTTACTATAGATTAATGGACAAAAAAGGTTAAAAAAGTCACAAACAAATTCGATCTTATCTAAATTCGGACCATTGATCAATCATTACGTCTAAAGCAAACACATTAGTGAATAATAATGAGTTGAATTTTCCTTACCTTTATATAAAGTCCAACCAAATGTCCATAATTTGCAAAACACACCAATATGAATCATCCTATATATAATAGAATATCTAGAATAGTGAATCACACATATAGCGACGAAAAATAGAAATAAGCCTAAACTGGAATAAGAAAAAATAGTAATAAGAATAAGACAAAATAAGAATAAGCTTAAACTGGAATAAGAAAAAATAAGAATAAGACAAAATCGGAATAAAATAAAAGAGGAATATGATAAAAAAACAAAAAAAATTAAATTCGGCCCGTACAACATTAAAAATTGGTCGATCGAGTCCCGTCCCTATTTGGCCGATTCGATTGCGCATCCGGGACGACGGACGGTACACTAATTTATAAATAATATTTATATAATTAATTAACTATTAAAATTTATTATTAATCTAATTTAATTAATTAATTACTTTAATGATATGTACGTATTTATATATTCTTCTCAATGAGTAATGTTTTGAAAATCAAATATAATAATTTATAAAATATATATATAATTCAAAAAATAAATATAGTGTGTCTTTGTGTTAAGTGTATAGAAGCCAAGCATTATTAAACAGGTTTGAATTATAGGTTTTAGGCATTTCTACGCACGCTTACCATGCTTTTATGCTTTTTAATTAATTTTTTATTTTTAGTCGAGCGGAAAAAACTCAAAAGTCGACAATCGGTGCCAAATTTTGAGGTAAAAAGTAGGGAACAAAGATCCTAAAAAAATCTGAGCAATGGTTGACATTATTTTACAACTCCTGTTTCATTCTTATCTTTATCTTCATGTTCCCTACATTTGTTTTGCGAATTAATTATTTTTATTGTAATATATTTTTATTCAAACTAATTAATTATTTCACATTTTAGATTTATCATTGGTGAAGCAAAAAAAAAAGCAGTTCATTAATTAAGTTTCTTATTAAATAATGTGAATTTAATCCATTTGTATTCAGAGTCAAATAAAGCCCATCCATAATGGATCAACTCCTACCAGGCCTCACTACCATCAAAACGACATCTTAACTCATCGTTTCCACCACGCTTCGTCGTCGAAGCAACAATACTCGAGAGAGTCGGTGCCGAGACGATAAAATAGTTGGTTTCCCGCCAAAAACAAGCGGCGACGCACTTTGCGCTTCCTTCTTCCGCGACTCTCATCCGCTCTCTGATCCTCCGGCGGTTCCGCATTCAACCGATGGTAAGCAATTTTTAGCTTTATATTCCGAATCGCTATTGTATAACCCCGATTTCGATCCATAGACGCGTAAATCGCAATCATCTGAAAATAAGTGTGCGTTTTTGTGATTCAGTGTCAATCGGTTCGTTAGATAGCGTTTGAAGTTACCTGTTAGCTTAGATTCGAAGTAGGTGAAATATGGTTTGCTAATTTTAGAGGATTTCATGTGATTTGGAGGATTAGGGTTTTATGCAGGGTTGTTGGATTGAAGTGATTTGGTGTTGTTATGATAAATGATATGATATCTGCACTACTGGATTAGATATGGATGGAACTGCTGAGGTTTGCGAGATGAACATGAGAAGTGAAAATAGGGATTACGTTTTACTTTGTTTTGTTACTTTTTGAATTTTGAGTTTGATAGATTTTGTTCTTTTGACTCTGTGTATGATTTTGGCAGTCGAAGAAACGAGGTCTTTCTTTGGAGGAAAAGCGTGAGAAGATTCTTCAAATCTTTTATGAATCTCAAGATTTCTATCTCGTAAGTAACTTATTTGAATTACTGTTTGTCTGATTCATCACAATTTGTTCCAAGCCCTTCATTTCAGCATCCTTTATGGCGTCTAGTTTATATTGACATTTTTGCTCGCTTATTTTTGTTGTTGTTGGACTTGTACATGCCTGATCAACATTGAAATTACTCGTTGAATAACTTAGCTCAAGGAACTTGAGAAGTTGGGCCCAAAGAAAGGGGTGATCACTCAGTCAGTGAAAGATGTGGTTCAGAGTCTGGTGGATGATGACTTGGTTTTGAAAGATAAGATAGGAACTTCTGTAAGTAATTTAAACTATTAATCTTCCTTTGGAGCTACTGTTTTCAGAATTCGGGGGCCCCATTTATTCAGGTGTTTAGACACTAATTACTCTGTTAATTGATCAGGTATACTTTTGGAGTCTTCCTAGTTGTGCTGGAAATCAGGTGACCCCTTGGACTATATTTTCTTAGATCTCTACTGTTGTCCTGCTTCTCGTTCACATTTTATGTTCTGAAATACTTCACAGCTGAGAAGTGTCCACCGCAAACTTGACTCTGACCTCCAGGCCAGTAAGAAGCGCTATGCAGAGGCTATTGATCAGTGCAACAATTTACAGAAGGGACGAGAGGATTCTGTATGTTAATGATATTTTTTAATTCAAGGCTATATAATTGGTGATGCCGCTTCATGTTTAGACTTCTAATTTGTTCTCAGGATGAACGAGAAGAAGCCATAGCTGAGCTTAAAGCCATTGAACTGAAATATAACCAACTTAAGGTATTGCGAGTTCACATTTGAGCGCTGAACTTCTAAAAGAAGTTGCTAACTACGACTCCCAAACTGTATTATAGGAAGAGATGGGGCAGTATGCTGATAATGACCCTGCTACCTTTGAAGCTATGAGTTAGTTCGCGGTCAAATATTATCTAATTACTGTGCCTTTAAGTTAGCAGTTGAATTGTGTATACCGAGCTGATCTTTTTCTTTATCGACATTGGCAGAAAAAGCTATTGACGTATGTGTATCAGCTGCAAATAGATGGACAGGTGCTCTTTCTTACTTAACCCCATTATCATTCTTAATGCTTTAGGCTTAGTAGAATATCTGTCAGACAATTCTCTTGATATTTGAAATGTGAGCACACTTGATCTACAGATAACATATTCACCTTGCGACAATGGTGCTCAAACAATTTTCCTGAGGCCAAAGACCAGCTTGAACACCTATATAGAGAGGTACCAACTACCAAGCATATTGTTTAAATCTCATAAATTCGTTATGTCCTTTTGAATTTTCTAAACGGCCTTTAGGCACTCACCAACCTACTGGAAACATATTTATACTGAACGCAATATATTTTTAGCAGCATGCCTTTCGAACTGACTTGGCTGTCAATTTGTGTCAAATAATTGCAGTTAGGAATAACAGAGGACTTTGATTATCTGGAGTTGCCTCCGGCGGCGCCAGCCGCAATCACAGCTGATGAGCCACAGGAAGATAGTCCATAGAAACAAAATTTCTTGTGCGGGATGGCCTCCACTCATGAGCTCCATAGCATGTTTAGTGGACTTTCGGGTGTTTGTATGAAACGTTATTGTTAACTAAAGAGGATGCTCAACTTACAGAATAACATTGTGTACACAATTGTCAACTGCTACTAATAAAATTTTATAAAATATCTTAAATGTTTTAGTGTAGGATTCAGTGTCGGAGTTTAATGCGCAAAAAGGACCTTTGCCTTTGATAATAATGAATGAAAACTCTTGAAGTCGACATGCTAAAATGTTAGCGTTATGCAATTTAACCTTAGAATTTCGCTCATGTTACTTGACATAAAGCAATATAAAGGCAAGAATGTATGCAATGTATGTAGAATGCAATCACGAAGAGATGGGCAAATATAAGTTGGGCAGGCTGTGCAACAATGCAATCTTTAAGTTTGCGTGACTATACATAAGACAGTAGTTCTTTGCACAATAATTTGGAGAAGTCAGTCACCATGAAGGTGGCTGTCGTATGTTTCCTCCTATGCCTAAGTACCTCTCACCCCGTAAAGAATGCCACCTGCGTAGTTGAGCAACTAATGTCACAGATGTTCGCAGATAATTAAGGAAAATCATTAACAAAGGTTTTAAATTTTATAACACACCTCACTGGAAATGTTGGTATGGGTAGCAACTGATAAGACCACCTCACAGTGCCATTTCCGCCTGCAGCGCTGCGAGTTCATCTTCTTCAGCTGTGCGTTTCTGTGGGACTGGGCGAGGTTGTGGCCTATCCGGGACTCGTACATTATCAGCTGGCGATGGCGTAACAGGCTGAAGAAGTTGCTCCTCCAACTCGGCACTTTCTAGTTCTTCTAGTTCAGCTTCCAACTCATCCTGTCATCGAAGGAATAGTTTAATAAACCGCACATATATAGAACTTCAATGAATTAACACACGGGGTGGTGTAAACCTCATCAAAATCAGCTGCTGCACCAATGGGAGTTGACAATGCTTCCTGAATCTGTTTCATGTTCTCAGTCTGTTCGTTGATTTCATCCATAGTTTTATCCACATCATCGATATTCCTGCAGCATTACATTCAGAAGTTTACATACTTGGACCAGACACCACTATACATGCCCCACTGATTTCAGTGGCTATATCTGTTTACAAGCTTGTGACCAGTTTTTACGTTCATAGTTCATACAGCATAGGTTTTTAACTCAAGAAGAGAGATAAAAGGATCACAACAGAAAACTCACTATGAAAGTACTCCAGTTCAGTAAAATCAATTCAATGAATGCAAGCTAAATGCACTTACGTGGCTTTCTGCATTGCCTTCATTGCGGCCGCTCCAGTTCTTAAAGCATCTACTGTTTCAGTTGTTGCTTTCGCCCCTTCTAACATTATCATCTGTATAATGTTGAAAGATTACATATCAATCACATTCAACAGAACTATATTCTAATAGATGTGAGTAGGTCAAGCCCACCTGATCATGAATACGAAGTTGGAAGTTACCAAGCTGCTCAACTTGCTGTTCATACAGCCTTTTCCGTTTCAAACACTGAATTGCAGCTATAGTAATGTTTGTATCTAATTAGTTTGGACCACTCAAAAAGTTGAATATCATTGAACAAAAAACGCACCGTACTTTACTTCAAATCAAAACCATTTTTCATAAAAGGGAAAAAAAAGGAAAGGTTAATGCACACTATAAATGACACCTCTTTTGTTCTTTGCTCTGGTAAATTCCTTAGCTCTTTCTACCTCCGCAGCAGCTTTTTTTAACAGCACTTTCTCCTTTTTCTCAAGCATCTCAAGTGTCTATGCACGGAGAAAGCAAGAACGTGATACCAAACAGCAAATTTTATAGTAAAATCCTTATGTCCATAAACCCAATCTATACACGATCCCATGCTAAAATCGAGCGCAAATCTCTCAACAACACCTTGGAAAAGGTATCAAGAACACAGACACCCATACACAACTATATTGACTCTGTCATGGAAAATCTTCATCATCTGACTTCCCCGTAGCAACAAGAAAATCAAACTAGAAATTCAAGTCAAGTAGACAACAAAACCAATCCTCAAACATCGAAAAATCGTCTCTTTATGAATCAGGAAGATCAATTCAATTTCAATCAATCATCAAAACAAAAAACTAACAATATAAACGAATCAACAATAATCATTTAAAACACATTCAATCCATCCACCTCGTTTAACTTGTCCAGCGTTGTGAGTGCATTCGCCTCCACCTTAGGCTTCCCAAATATTCGGCTAAACATCTTCTCGCCGTTAAAATTAACAAATCAATCCAAAACCCCCACCTGCCAAATCGTTGATTTCAAATCCAAAAATTGAATACAAAAATAAAAAAAATTACGAATTTCAATCATATAAACCTGATCAGAGTGACGATCTATCGGATCGAGCGATTGAAGAGAGAAAACGACGAAGACAACGAGACGAAGAAAACTTGTGTCGCGGCTTTGACGTGGTGGAGACAGTCAGACAGATAGCCACTCAGCCCACTCTATCTATCCGTGCTCTAGCACAATACGGTGTCGTTTCATCACTCAATCATACGTACCCGTGGTTTGCTCTTGACCGTTGGATCACGAGTATCAATTCTGATCTGGTGCTGCATTGCCATTCGTAACACCGTAACTTCGCATCTATTTTCGGAATCCTTAGGTACGAATCTGATTTTGATGTAAATTAAAGAATTATAACTCTTTGAATCAGCTTTCCAAAGATAAATAGAGTGTTTTCACCGAACAAATAATGTGTTCACAAATCACAACAAGCCCCTAAGCAGCAAAATATCAAATTTATTTTGTTCAGTGTTGTTTTAAACTGAACCGTAATTTCATATCTGCAATTCTCTAATTTACGTCGAAATCCAATTCTGAATCGAAGGATATCGAAAAGATGAACGGTGCAGATCTTCGTATCACTGATTCCCGTGAAAAATAATCCGAAATGTACCGAATATCGGTACACTTACTCCACAAAATAATGTTTGAAAGACCATAAAGCCCCCATATGTTTTTGATAGTGAACAACTGATAAGAGTAGATATGTCTTTCAGGTCCTCAAATCAATTTGAGTATTTACCGATCTTCGGTTCCAGAAATTCTCATTACTTTTAACTTCTCATCTCGCTTCTGACAAATTGTTATGGCGACCTCGATTTGCGTTCTTTTGAGTGTATTCGCATGTTCGATATCGGCGGTGGTGGTTTCGTCGGAATTGACGGAACCGGCGAGAATTTCGGATGATTTTCTAACGTATGCTAAGAGAGCGGGGCTTTTTGATTGGATGGTTGGGATTAGGAGGAGAATACATGAAAATCCGGAGTTAGGGTTTGAGGAATTTGAGACTA
>JAWWMW010001827.1:0-10719 GCA_035048345.1 Echeveria elegans | reverse complement strand
AAAAATTAATGCAATCCAGCGCTGACCCGCCCTTTGAATCCATCTGGGTATATTCGTTTTTGATTTTTTAGATAAAACGATATCAAAAAAAGTGAAGCTTTATCTTTTGATCGGTTAGAGACTATAAAAGACTTGTTTTGCTATGTTTCTGCGCGTTCAGCTTTGTGCCATGTTGCTAAGAGCGTGTGTTTGATTGCTCCTATTATATTTGAGTTGTGTAAATTTTTCGGGGAGGAGATTGGTGGAAAGGATTTAGGGTCGAATAGTCAGAGGAAGTTGTCGAAGGAGGTTCTGAGTTTGAGTAGAGTGATTCTTGGGTATGTTGATGCGTGTTTGAGTGGTTTGAATGAAGAGGATGTATTAGGTGATTTTGTTGCGTTGTTTCTGGATTTGGTGCGGGTTTGGATGTTTTCAAATGAAGATTGATAAAAATGGAGTGTTGAAAATGTTTTTGCCATTAGAGAGCAATAAAGTTTGTAGGGAAGTTGTGTTGGCTGGGTATAACATGAAGCAGCTGAGTGGAGTTATCCTTGCGGAAGTTTTTCTTCTTAAATTCTTGCCGATGCTCCGTAGTGGAGTTCATCAATCGAATTTGGAGCAGGAGATGAGGGATTGGGTTGTTGAATCAATATCGGCCATGCAAAATCACTACTTTTTCGGTTAGGCTGTGTTTCTGTAGACTTATTGGTTTGTACATTTGGTTGTTTCTTTGGTTAATTGATACTCGGAGCATATATGCTTATTCTGTTTATGTTGTTCTGCCAGAGGTCCTTGTGAAATTGCTGTTGGAGCCTACACTGCCTCTAGGTACTTTGTTGTTAAGTATGATTGGGAAACCTAGCAGTGTTGTCAAGTCTACTTTTCCAAGTGTGATGTGCTCATTTATCGAGTATCTGCCACATTTTGTTGTACAGATATCTTATGACGAAGTGTTGTTTCGGAAAGTTTTACATGATTCTCTGATACTTGTGGAGTATTATTTTCTTAATTTCAAGCCACACCCTGCTGAAAGAATGAAAAGTCTCGCCCTATTATGATTAGTCATGACCTACAAAGCCGTTGAGTATTTCAGGTATCACAAAACATGTACTGTGCACGAACACAGTATCGCATACTGGACTTGATGTGTTCCTAAATTCATGTTTTTTTCTTTTTCCGCTGGCTCACGTCATCATATTGTGGTTCAGGCAGAACGGAGACCAGAAACGAGCTGCCAGTTACATGGATGCCTTTGCCTGATCAAAATTGTGTTCTCAATTAATAAGATGGATGTAGAGTCAATCTACTCTGAATAACGATGCTAGTCCACAAAACTTATCATCGCCGAAGGCGATCCTGAGTACTACTTTTGAATCCAAATCACTACTTCTGGAGAAAATTCCGATCAAGTACATGATTTCTTATTATGTATTAGGTGCTGACAACTTTATATGTGTTTTAACAACTTTCAGAGTGGTTGCTGAGCTTTGAGAACAAATGAATCACAATCTTCGATACTAGTATGACTCATTACCGCACCAAATTAGCTCATGAACTTGCAAAGGATGACAATGAACCAAGAAGTGCGGAGGATGGTAAGAATTCAAAAGGAGAAGATGTCTTCTTTATTGATAAAACAAGAGAAGACATATATAGTAGAAGAGACTGCCAAGGAAAATGATGATGAATCCATGAGTGTTGTCGCTACGCACAAAACAAAAGGAAGCAAAAGCAAAGGCAAGTATAAGGTAGCTGAAAATTACGACCCTATTAGTAAAATACCTGTTCAAGCTAACAACGATAATGAGATTGATAACAGAAAATCCAATGAAGACGAAGACTCTAAGATGGAGGAGTAACGTAAGCTTCAAGTGCTCGAGATGCATGAACAAATGTGTAATGTCTGTACAACGGAAAAGCACCTGCCCAAGTAAGTTAAAGAATATATGAGTTTTTTCAATAACAGGATGTCTGTCTTAATTTTTGCTCGTCAGTATTCTTGCACAAGATGTATGCTAATAATCATCTTTTTATGGTCGCGATTTCATAGGATATTTCTGAAAGGACATGTTACTGTAAGTTGCTGGATTGATAAGGGAAGCTTTGTCTGCTGAAGATGGAGTCAAAAATGGTGCAAGGAACAACTCACTTTGTGGCTAGTCATCATGAAATGGACGAGGCAAAGCATATTTCAACTTTTAAGCTAAACATCAGATTCAGATACCAATCAACTTTTCGGAAATTCAATTTCAGTTTGGGGGATTTATCAATCACTTTTAAATTCATTACATAATGAAACTCATTTTTTTGGTTATAAATTGTTATTTTCAAATCTATACTAATAATTGGACTATGTCCTCAACACGCCAATAGCGACGATTTGTTTCCGTAGCTAAAAGCATGGTTTTTGTAACTAAAAGCCACACATTTTCTCCCATGACCTAGCCCATTTACGACAGGCCCATTTCTCGTCCCACGACCAGCCCAACTCGCGGCCCACGACCCGGTCCATTTTCTCGGCCCATAAAAATTAAAAATAAGCTTAAACTGTAATAAGGAAAAATAGGAATAGGAATAGGAATAAGAATAAGCATAAATCGGAATCAGGAAAAATATGAATAAGACAAAATTAAAATAAGATAAAATAGGCATATGACAAAAAAAAAACAAAAAAAAACTCATTTAAATTCGGTCCGTATGACACCAAAAAATCGAGTCCCGTCCTTATTTGACCGATTTGATTGCGCACCCGGGACAACGTATTTCCGTCGGGACGACGGACGGTACACTTGTAAATACTAATATCCTAGTGTTTCGAGTTTTTTTACTTACTTATAATATAACAAAAATGCCTTTTTTTCTTTTACATCATGTTGATAATTTCATACTTTCACTTCAAAAATACTACTTAAATCAGTACAATCGTTGAAGGGTATTTAGGACATTCTATATTTCTATCTCATTGAAAAGTCGATGTCATATTTTTCAAATTCTAACCTCCTATCCCATTCAACGATGTTGTGTTCTAAGCGGAAAAACACTGAAATCTTCTTCGGAATCCAATATAATATAAATAAAAAGATGCTAAGATCATTTTGGATTTGGTAATCTTGCGCAATTTTTGATTGAATTTTGATGGAGGATGAATGAGATGGTTGGTAATCTTTCAGCATTCAACAATGTAGAGCAAACGGTACGGTAAAACGGGATGAGAAAAAAATAGAAAAACGAAAAACAGAAAATGTGCTCTCCAATTAGCATTCAGCATCCAGCATCCAGCATCCAGCATCATGAAGATGAACAGCACCGTCGCAATAATCGTGCAAACAATAAACTCGTCACATGTCGTGCTACCTAAAAAGTCCACACATCACCTTAACAATTCTGTTAATTCACATGTCCCTATTTCCCACTTTCAAGCGTTAACAAACCAACGACGTCGTTCCGACGCTGACAGTTGATAATTACTGACACCAATCTCGCCCTAATTGACTGCTCCGCGTGAGAAAAATAAAATAAAAAATTCGTAATTTCAAAATAGTTTACTCTTTTTTTTTAAAGAAAATTACATATAAAGATTAAATCACACTTTCGTTTTTTTATTAAATAATGTCGTGCAGTAAAACTATATTCCCTCCGTCCCCATTCGATCTTCTCATTTGGATTGATGACACGATAATTAAGAAATAATGAATGAGTGAGAGTAAAAATAAGATAAAAGTAAGTAGGATAAAGATAAAGTAGGAAAGAGATTGTATTGTAAAAGTTAATTAATTTTCATAAAAGAAAATATGCAAATAGAAAAGTACGAAGAATAAGAACAAGTATTTTGGATAAATTTTTATAGCCAATATGAAAATATTCTTGGAGCAGTTTTTTTTCAAACATTTACTATAAGACTTATGTTTGGTTGCGGAAAAAAAGTGAAAAAAAGAAATTTAAAAAAAAATCATGTGAAAGTTATAAAGAAAATTTGATCTCACTTTGTTTATTTTTTTTCTACCAAACACATTTTTTTTTCACTAAAAATATTTTTTATTTTTCCTTTCCGCTGGGTTAGTGTTAGTGAGAGATTCGCCCCAAACAAAATTAATGGACCATTAATAATGCCGATAATAAGCTTAATTTATACATATGGTGATTCTGAATCTTAATTAATAAATAAAATATTTAAAATAAGAAAAATATAATTAATAATCTGGAAAAAATCGTCGGTGGAGTCAGGATTGATTGCTGTTAAATTAAAACTGGCAGCTAATCAAACATTCAAGAGAGAGAAGACAGACGAGAAGCGAAGAGAGAGAACGTCGTCTTCAACTCTCTATTCATTCATTCTCAACCTCAACACCGACGGGAGCAAACCAATTTCGGCGATTGTCATCATCAGCATTCAGCAGCAATCCGAGATGAGCGACAAAAACCATTCTTTTCCTGTTGATATCAATTTGATGGACACAATCTACCAAGGCGGCAAGGTTTGCATTTTTCTTTTCCAAGTTTCTTGCTTGATTGCTGAATCAGAGTGTTCAGTGTTGCATTTTTAGCAGCATTTGGTTGTTTTGAGATTTGGGGGTAAAAACCCTAACTTTTGATTTTGTGAAAATGTGAATGTTGATGTAAAAATCCTTCTTTTTAGGTATATAGGTTTTACAGTTGTTGTTATAGATCTGGAACTGGTTGTGAGTGTCTGTGTCATAGCTGTTATGTATAGCTTGTTTTGTGTTGGTTCCTTATCTTGTAGTTTATCCAATGTTTTTGGACGCTTTCGATGTGTAGCTCTTTTTTTTGCTGTTGGTTTCCTTTTTACTACATAGCAAGATTGTCGTTGAAGCTATCAAGTCTTTGTGTTTACTTCATGTTCGAAGTCAATGTTTGTACACAAAGGCTTCCAGCTCTTGGTGTGTTGTGCTAGCACTTTTACTTTTTTTATTTTATGTAAATGGAATAGAATATATTCGAATAGGTGTACAAACAAACTACAATGATTGAAGTGAAGAATATTTGAGTGGATTATTGTTGTTATTACATTCCGTTATATAAAGATGTGATGCCTCTTTATATGGGTTGCTCAAAAGTTGAACAATCCACATGGGTTTGTAATAGGTGACACATCTGGATTCCTCCATTCCTTTATTTGATTGCCGCTGAGAACAATGTGTATGGTTAGAAAGGTTTTTTTAGTTGCTATTGGCAAATGTTTGCGGTTATCACGCTAGTCGTAATTCTGGTATAGTGTTTGTTCAGGAACATATAGTTGAGACGGGTTGTGGGCCTGTGTCAGTTGTCGTGTATGGAGATCCAGACAAGCCAGCTTTGATCACATATCCAGATTTGGCACTGAATCGTAAGTGACGTGTTAGTAACCATCAGTCACTGAGATCATTTGTGTTTACTTTCAGCCCAACTTTACTAAATTGAGTAACTTATGTAGATATGTCATGCTTCCAAGGATTGTTCTTCTGTCCTGAGGCAGCTTCGTTGCTGCTCCACAACTTTTGTATCTACCATATCAGCCCCCCCGGCCACGAGGTTTGTAACTTAGCTTTTAAGTTCCCAAAACTCCTCTTTTAATACGTGTGAACCAGTAACTTCCTTCTTGGACCTTTTGTATTTGTATGCTTTCGGTGGCTCATTATTGTTTGGAACTTCCACAAGAGTTCTTGCAGTTAGGAGCTGCAGAAATTAGTCCAAGTCGTCATGTACCGACTGTTGAAGCTCTAGCAGACCAGATCTTGGAGATTCTCAACTATTTTGGGTAACACTACTGGGCTATTGTGCTTTTTTTTTCTGTATGGGTAACCATGATCAAATCGTACTCAGTTATTATTTGATACTAGTCATGGTATGTTTTCGAAAAAAACTTCAGATACATCAAATATGATACTTATTAGTTATTATGTTGTGCAGCCTTGGTGCAGTGATGTGCATGGGAGTGACAGCGGGGGCTTATATACTCACCCTGTTCGCTGTACGTACACATGAGCTGAATGTTTAATAGCTTTGTGTTTGACATCCTTGTTTTGTTTACGGTGCTAACATTGTCTTCTTTTATACTGTAGATGAAATATAGGGAACGAGTTCTTGGGTTGATACTGATTTCCCCATTGTGCAAAGCAGCATCCTGGACAGAATGGTTATACAATAAGGTTTTCTCATTTTCTTTGGCATCTTGGTTTGGTCCTAGGGATCAAACTTTGCGTAAACGTCATCAATAACTCAAGCCCGCTTGCAAGTGCAGGTGATGACGAACCTGTTGTATTTTTATGGAATGTGTAGCTTAATCAAGGAGTCTTTGCTTCAGAGGTACTTCAGCAAGGTATCCGTACTGATCACTCTACAATATGAGTTACGGCACTAAAAATCCAAATGCAACGTGTATGGTTTGTTATGCACCGAAAGCTAACATTCATCCAACTATTCTAGGAAGTTCGTGGCGGCCCAGATCTTCCTGAATCTGACGTGGTGCAAACATGCCGAAGAGTAAGTTACTTACCGTTTTTCCTCATTCCATGAGTCTTATATGCTTTTATCCATAAAACTTTTTTGTTTTCTTTCAAGTTTTTTCTTTGCCAGTGGTTTCTCTCTTAATCATGAATTCTTGAATCTTATTTGTGCTATGCGACTCATGCGATACTGCAGTTACTGGATGAGAGGCAAAGTACAAATGTCTTGAGATTCCTTCAAGCAATGAATAAGTAAGCATTGTGTGTTTGATACTATCTTGTTTTGTTTTTGCTCGTAATATAGATGTGTAATAATTGTAATGCTTAAACCTTAACAGGCGGCCCGATATAAGTGACGGGCTGAAGAAGTTGAAATGCCGTACACTTGTTTTTATTGGAGAGTATTCTCAATTCCACTCAGAGGCTCTCCATATGAGCTCAAAACTCGATAGAAGATACAGCGCCTTAGTTGAGGTATGTCAGTTGCTGGATTTGATGCCTGTTTAAACAAATTTCAGAACTTGAGAACACGTCCAAGTGTTGACTATACTAGTAACTGAGCCATCTGTCAATGTATTATTTTAATTATCTTGCGTGCCTAATTCTTTTGGATCTGTGCAGGTACAAGCTTGTGGATCAATGGTGACAGAAGAGCAGCCTCACGCAATGTTGATCCCAATGGAGTATTTCCTAATGGGATATGGCCTGTACAGACCTAACAAGCTTGACGAAAGCCCGAGAGGTCCACTCAGCCCGTCTTGTATTTCCCCAGATCTTCTCTCCCCAGCAAGCATGGGGTTAAAGCTGAAACCCATAAAAACCAGAGTTTCTCCATAAGCCTCAAAACTGTCGTGTAACCTTATAAATTAAAATTCACTGCGCCCTCATTCATTCATTTCCTTCTTCCGGTTAGTGTAAGAGCTGTAGATGACAAACTTAGAACTATGTACATAAAGAGAGAGACCGGCTTCGACCTGAGACACCGTACTTGACGATAACTCATTCATTTGTAGTTGTATTTCTTGCCAATGCATTGTTATTGAAATTGATCTGAATGATCACTGACTTTACATTTTACCTTTGTAATTTTACTCGGCTCCTCTTTTGGTATGCATTGTCCAAGTCAAGAAGAATCTGTTCTTGAAGCAACTCCACACTGGAGTTATGATAGCTGGAAAGTTTGATTATACTCGAAAAGAAATACAAGCTCTAGGAGTATAGCATTTGGTAAACAACTCAGAAGCTGTTTTAGATAACACTGTTAAAATCCAAAAAAATTCAAACTTTTGATGTACATAGACATAGTGGGTTTTGTTCATCCATCAGGACTTTTGGCACAGAAAATGTTCTTGATTTGGAGTCAAACATGTCTTCAAATTATTGTTGAGTGTTAGGTAAAGATTTACAATGAAAAAAAAAAGTATGATTGATTCATCAGCAGTTGTCAACAAATTAAAGATTGCTGCTGCGTAGAAAGCAGTTGTCACCACTGCCTCTGCCTGCTTGCATTGCAGAATAGTGAATCCTTGGATTCAGAAATGAGTATGGAAAGCCAGACAAACATGTTTTATTTAACATTATTTTTATGCTGTTTTAGCATTTTTATAATGAATACAGCACAAGGCATCTTTTTTTCATCAGTTTAATAATGTATGATTTTTTGTTTGTTTTCATTCTTCAAACTTCTGTTGGCCCTTTTCATTTGTCCTCATCTCTCTCAATCCTTTACTCTCTTTTCCATCACATTCTTTTGCTTCATTATTTGCTTGTTGATTTCTTCATTTGGGTTTTTTCTTTTCTTTTCTGGGTTGTGCTCAATTTTGATTTGATGAGTTTGCTTGGTTGGGGAGATCTTAAAGGGCATGGTGGTTGTGGTGGTGGAGGTGATGGAGGTCATAAAGTGGTGGTAGTGGCTATCAAAGCAGCTAAAGAAATCACCAAGGAGCCACTTGTTTGGGCATTGACTCATGTTGCTCTTCCTGGAGATTGCATCAAGCTACTTGTTGTCATTCCTCCTCAAGCCTCTGGTAAAATTTTCATTCCCTTTGCTCATTCTACATTGACCTGTGTTTGAGCCCTTAAAAAAATTAAGATGCTCAATTTTTAGCATTCCTTTAAGTCGCTCGTTACAAAAGACTAGTCTGATGTCGGTCTTTATACTTGATAAATCACTTTTAAGTATTTGTTTCGGTACGAAATAATGCTGGTGGTAGCTGTGCAATAATGTCGAATGGCTTAAGGTTCTGAGGAACATATTGACTTGGGAGAGTGTTGTTCACATTACTGAAAGGTGCATTTATTTACAGGAAGGAGGTTATGGGGTTTGTCAAAGTTTACAAGTGACTGCGCGACTGGTCAGCAAGGGTCTAATTGGGGAACGATATCTGATCAGAAAGATGAGGCTACTAGTATATGTGTTGATATGATGCGTCAAATGCGTGATGTTTATGATCCTAACAAGGTTTGAGGAATGGGACTGTTCGCCAGCTTATTAGATTTTGATGCTAATTTGTGTAGTCTTGTGTTTAAATTTAATGAGTGCTGCGTTTTCAGATCAAAGTGAAGTTGAAAATTGTTTGTGCATCTGCTTCTGGAGTTGTTGCAGCAGAAGCGAGGGCAGTACGCTCGCACTGGGTTGTGCTGGATAGGTATGAGCAAGTCCTTGTAGCTTATTAGATGTTGCTGATGTCGGATAATTTGTGACTGAATAGGTTGTCACTTGTCCGCAGGCAGCTGAAACATGAGAGGAAATGCTGCATGGAGGAACTTCAATGTAACATTGTGATAATGAAACGATCACAAGCTAAAGTCCTTCGACTGAACCTGGTCGTACCTCCTAGTATTGATATTGGAGACGCTGTGAAATTGGAATTTGAATCTAACCCTCTCATTGAAACTCCTCGGTCAAAGTACAACATGATGAAAATCATCCGAGTACCGCCTGTTAGTCCCACTAGTAGTCCTGAACACGAGATGCCTTTAACAGCCACTGATGCAGGAACTTCTTCATCCCTCTCAAGCTCAGATCCTGGAGCTTCGCCATTTGTTATCCCAACAATGCACGGTTATATGAAACAAGATTTTTCCGGTCACATGAGTGATCAGAAGTGGAATCGAAATGAGTCTGATTCCGATACAGACACTGAGAACTTGAGTGTGCGCTCAAACTTTGGTACCTATTATCAGCCGTGGTTTGATGATGATAGTAGCTCGTGTAGCGAGAAGTCAATGCTTTTAGTGGGAAGAACACGTAGCCGTACCAATCGAGGTATGGTTTCAATATCTGAAGTGTTATCAGAGAAACTCTCTAGAATTGATCAGGTATCCAGATTCGAGGTTCAAGTTTATAAAAACCATGATCTTCAGTTAAATAGAAACTTGCGAGAAGTAATATCCTTCTCAAGAAATTTGCCATCCGCGCCTCCTCCATTGTGTACACTATGTCAACATACAGGACCAGTATTCGGAAAACCTCCTAGGTTATTTAGTTTTGCGGAGCTAGAAGATGCTACTGATGGATTCTCAACGAGTAATTTTCTAGCAGAAGGTGGATTTGGTTCAGTGTATCGTGGGGTACTGCAAGACGGTCAAGTGGTCGCTGTTAAACAACATAAGTTAGCTAGTTCGCAAGGAGATCGTGAGTTTTGCTCGGAAGTGGAGGTCTTAAGTTCTGCGCAGCGTCGTGTTTTTGCATCGAGGAATATGGGAAGAGGCTGCTGGTTTACGAATATATTTGCAACAAGTCATTAGATTGTCATCTTTACGGTAAACATTTACGACATCCACGCGCATATTTCACTTAGTTATAATTAAGTTCGACCAAATCATCATATAATTCTTGATAATGTGTGCAGGCCGGAATAAAAAGCGCAGGCAACACTAAGATGGCAGTTGGGACTGCTCGAGGGTTGAGACATATCTTCACGAGGAGTGTCGTGTGTTGGGTGTATCGTCTATCGTGATTTGTGGCCTAACAATGTTCTTCTCACCCATGATTTCGAACCATTGGTACTATATGATGTATACTTAAAAATGTAGTGGTTATATATGATCACTTGAAGCTTCTAATTAATCTAAAGAACAAATACTACCTTGCACTTATTCAGTACAATTCTCACACCCAAAGTAATTGCACTCAAAAAATGGAAATTTCCATCTCACACACAAAAACTATTATGCTTGTTTTATTTCTTCAAGACGATCAAAATTGTATATACGATTCAATTGTGAACTAGTCCACAAGATAGTGCCATTAGGAGAATGGCAGCTTCCTTCTCATCTTGTGGAAAAACCCGGT
>JAWWMW010001826.1:76418-86706 GCA_035048345.1 Echeveria elegans | reverse complement strand
GGTGTAAATAAAAGTATGGGGAGGGGTATTTTTGTCAAATGAAGTTTTGTTTTGTCTTTATCCTTATTTTATTTTTTTATCCTATAGCGATGAAAATCAAAGTTTTAGCGACAAATTTTTTTTTCGTGAGTATTTGTGTGTTGAGGATGATATTCTATTACTAGGGTAGATGACCACAAACACGCATGCCTATCAAAGTCTGAAAAATCTTTCAACACTGCTGTAAGGTTGTCCTATGAGAACCTTTTCAAGTATTTTCTTTCCAAATTACATGATGAGATCGGTGGGAAGTTTATTTATTTTAGAGTTAATTGTTCAAAATTATGTTTATAATATATCATTTTGTACAAAATCAGCACTATAATTTTTTTCCCATTTAGCCATCTATATAAAATTTAAAGTTAATATATAACCACCTTTGTTAATAGAAAATTTTAATGAAATTCGAGAAAATTAGAAAAATGTAAAACAAATATATGTAATATAGTATAACATTGTTTGGTTTTGTTTCATTTTGAAAATTTGTCTTTTATAGAAGTTTCAATTTTAAAAAATAATAAGCTTTTAAAAACATTTTGCTTTTATATAATTTTTTGGTTTAATATGTTTTAAATAATTTAAATTTTAATATAATTTATTTCTTATACAGTATAATTTTTTTGATTTTTTTTAATTTTCTTTGCATTTTTCATATTAATAAAGGTGGTCATTTGTTAAGTTGAAGTTTTATATGTGGTTAAGTAAAAAAAAAGTTTTTATAGTGTTGATTTTGTACAAATCATTATATTATACATGTAATTTTGTGCAATTAACTTTTTATTTTAACCAACTTACCTTCAGGAGGCAATCTAACCCTCATATATAGACCTGTCAATTTGACCCATATCCATTTATCCGTCCATAAACCATCCATTAAAAACCATCCATTACCCATCCATTAAACTATTTATCCATTTAGTTAAATGGATGGTTAATGGATAATCACACCACCTATTTATCCATTTAGAACCCAATCAGACATAACATCAACTATCTTCATTCTGACTCTTTTCTTTCCAGTCGAGATTTTGATATGAGTTCTTTTTTTGTTGCTACAACACATTTGCAGACACCTGAGCATGTAATTGTTGTTTGTTGTCCATGATGAGAGCTCTGCTGTCGTAAGTGACGTTGAATGGTTGGAAGTCTTGGAAATCCGCGGCGATGATCGCAAAGTGATGTAGCGACAAAAAGGCAGAGAGGATGGAGAGTAAAGAGGCTGCTTGCATGTTTGCGGTGATTGATTGAGAATTGAAGCAGCTGGAAGTGAATGGTGGAGAGGCAGATGATGATGATCGATGGCGTGTTTAAGGTTAAGCCATTCGAATGGATTACAACGCAGTGCATGCATGTTTAAAGTAGCTGCCTGCTCCGGACGTTAAACGGATTAGGGATGAGTTTAAATGGATTAAATGGGTATAACTATTAATCCATTAACCATTTATCACTAATCCATTTAAACTATTTACTTAAAATGGTTGAAATGGATTTAAACCATTAATCCATTAACCATTATTCACTCATCCTATCCATCCACAACCATCCGTTTTGCCAGCTCTACTCATATATATATGCAAGGGCGTCCTTAACACGATTTTGATGTATTTCAACTGAATCCTCTATCCCTCGAAACATACCGTAGTCATTGTTGGAAACAAAGATTCATTGTATTGCGAGGGGTTCTTCTCATAAGTCCAGCCAGTATGGGTTGTCAACAATTTATAGTTGAACTTTATATCTTACTTATCTACTGAGCTTACTTGGTTCTTGGGGGTAGATTGGCCAGCTAGACTTAGTCAATTATGTTCGACAACATATCTACAATCCGATAATGCAGCCGACATTAAACTCAGGGCTCTCCCCAAAGGTTCTCATAGGTAATTTATGAGAAGGAAATCGATGGAAAATTTGCGCTTACAAGAAGGAAAATCAGATACATGACATGTGTGAACAAAATTCGATCACATATGCCATTTACGAAAGAGTTAATTGCATAAAACCACATGTATATGTTTTAATTTTCACTTAACCATCGCTATAAAAAATGTTTTCAGTTAACCATATGTATAAAATTTAAGTTCTCACTTAACCACCTAATAAAACTAATTAACTTTTTTAAAATATAAAAAATAGAAAAATGTAAAAAAGATATCTAATATATAATAGAATAGGTGAACAGGCGATCAAATGTGAACTGACCAAAATACCCTTCCTCTCTATTTAATTTTTCAATCGCTTTCCTCTTCCTCGCATGACCACACGGGCCCAACCTGGTGCATTAAAAATTAAAAATTAAAAGTTTAAATTCACACACAATACACGGATCTGGTCTGTACCATTAAAAATTAAAGGTTTTAATATACACAAACCACACGAGTTTAAAAATTGATTGATCGAGTCACGCCCGTGTTTGACCTGTTCGATAGCACATTCAGGACGACGCATCTCCGTCGGGACGACGGGCGGTACGCTAGTTTACCGATAATTGAACATTTTTGTGTATGAAAATACCGTTACACATTTTGGATGTCAATGTAAAATGTGAATATGATCTTCACATGAATACTAAAGTTACATACTGATGGAGAGTGAGAGTGCATTTAGTTGCGGCTCAAAATATCAGATGATTTGTATCACTGGTAATAATTAATTTCGCCGAATATGAATTTTTGATACTCAGGCAGACTACACTTTCTATACTTAATATAAACTTGTAGAAGACCAAACAAGGGGAGACAATGAGGGTATGTCCTGAAATGGAGGCCGGACGTAGAGGTGGCAAAATAATCAATTTAGGTAAATGAGTTAGTAAAATTCATTAAGAATTTGTTAAACGGATTAATGAAACCATTAACAAGTATAAATAGATCAATGAAATTCATTTATGTGTAAATAATGTTTAAACAGATTAATGAAATGAAACCATTAACAAGTATAAAATGAATTAATGAAATTCATTTATGTGTAAATAATGTGTAAACGGATTAATGAAATCCGTTGGACTAAATAGATTTAAGCAACTATTTAAGGCATTTTAAGCTAATCCGTTTAATTCATTAGATTAAATGGTCCAATCCATTTAAACCGTTTACATTAAATGAATTAAATGATCTAGATCATTTAAAATCCAATCCGTTTAAAATTCATTCATAATCCACCCAATCCATTCATTTTGTCACCTCTAGCCTGACGAATGACGACGACTAGGTTGCGGTAAATCAAACCTTAGCTTGTGTAGTTCTCCTTTTGTCACTGCACGTATTTAAAAACATCACTTTCTAGCTCCAAAAAAAAATGTCACGCACTATGAAAACTATGAAGAAAACTAGTCAGTATGCCCAATCCCACCAGGCCAAAACTACACATATCGTTATCAACTGAAAGATCCAGCATTGGTTTTCAAAAGGCAGCGGGAGGGGTACGTTGGCCTCCGTGTAAACAGCCGTCTATTCATTAAATTAAAGATGAGATGATGTTTTTGATTGCTCATAATAAAGTTAGTAATAATTAACAAATTAAAAAAAAATTATTTCTCATTTTAACTTTTGACTTTCTATTTCAGTTTCTTTCAAGTAAAGTGTTTTCTTCAGATAAACACATTATTTAATTTTGTCTTGCTTCAGGCCTTATGGCTTATTATGTAACCTAATATTTTATTATTTTAAAAATAATTACAGTAATATAAAAATCAACACTTGCTTAGATTTCCAGAATCCTTAATCAACATGACACCATCTTAGTGACGATCATCCAAATTCCTTGAAGACTAAATTTTTTGAAAATTGAAATTCATTTTTATAAAAATGACTAACCCATATAGCGATCAATTGCAAGGATTAAAAACAAACACATGATACAAAACATACCTCAGTGATGATGGTATGAAACAAATGAGTCTTTAAATATCCAGGCACAAGATGACTAAGGTGACCGTCAAAAATAGCAAACAAACCATGTTCACACTCTCCAACATGTTTAACATGTGAAACAAGAAAATCCTCCATAACATGACACGTCTGAAGCTCCAACATATGAAATCCATGCATTACATTTCTTGATGATGATTTCTCGCCACACCACTGTTCATCACACTCTTTCCTTCCCCAGCATATTCTGATGATAATAACGAACTGTCTGTAGCTTTGGTGGCCGGCAGCTTCTTGATTTGGTCGGATGACATGTTTTCAAAGATTATTGATACTATCAAGTACTCCCTCCGTCCCATATTTTTATTCTCATTTCCTTTTTTGGTGTCCCAAAATTTTCTTCTCATTGCCTTAAATGGAAAATTTTCTCTCTCATATTTACACCATCTATCCGATCTATTCACTTTTCACTCATTCTATTTTCTACTTTTACCTCACATAACATAATTTTCTTAAACTACTCAATTAAAACAACAATATGAGACGAAGGGAATAGTATGAACACAAGTTATGTGTACCGCATAAGACCACAAAAAAAGGGTTTAGCATTTAGCTTTCACTGGGGAGGTGGGAAGGAAATGGACAAAAGAGTTGAAAGGTGAAAGTGTTTACCAAATGTTAACGTAAACTGTCGATGTAATGGTCTGAGGTATGAGTTTGAATCATCAAAAGTTGAATAAGAAAATTAATTTACTCCCAGAGATAAGAGCAACACATGATATGAAAGTGGCGTCCAAACCACCACCTCAACTCAAAGTATATAATTCAAAAATATTAATTAATTAATTAATTAATACTCCATAATCTCTCTTTTCCAATTTCCAACACATTTCAAAACTCGTTGTAGTGGCCTACAAGTGTACGCATTGGATCCTCAAATATCAATCCGAACCAACAAGTGAACAAACACAAATCTAGTTTTATTTTCCAAAACCCAACCGATCGGTCGGCCATCATAATTATTAATTGTTACATGTAATATTACGCCCTCGAATAATGACATAACGATGTACGATAAACCTTTTATTTTTAGTAAAAAAATGTTTATGACTTTTAGAATTCCATAAATTTAATTTATTAATAAATGTAATGTCAGACCAAACCACCAAACGTTGTCCATGCAGCCTAACGTGTGGTACTCCTGCCTCCTTGTCCTGTCCGTGACTTCTCAATCTCGTTTATATTTAAAACACGTACCTACGCCCCAATACACAAATTAAATCATCAGCAGCTACTGGGAAATCGAGAATGGAGCAGCAAGAAGCAGTTGGTGCGAGGATTACAATAAAGGGTATTATCAGTTTATTGATGACTATGGTTGAAAATGAAGAGACCAAAAGAGTGATTTCTTTAGGAATGGGTGACCCTTCTGTGTATACTTGTTTCAAGACCAGTCCACAAGCTGAGCTAGCCGTTGCTGCCGCTCTCCAATCCGGTAAATTCAACGGATACGCTCCTACCGTCGGCCTTCTTCAAACCAGAAAGTAATTATATAAACTCTTGAACTTGTTCTTGATTGAATTTTGATTGAACTGAATTGAATTGAATTGAATTGAACTGGTGGTAATAGGGCGATTGCGGAGTATTTAGGGAGAGATCTTCCGTATGATTTGAGTGCGGATGATGTGTATGTGACATCCGGATGTACACAAGCGATAGATGTTGCATTGACGATATTAGCACGACCCGGTGCGAATATCTTGTTGCCAAGGCCTGGCTTTCCTATTTATGAGCTCACTGCGGCTTTTAGGAACTTGGAAATTCGGCATTACAATCTACTTCCTGATCAAAATTGGGAAGCTGATCTTGAGGATATTCAGTCATTAGCTGACCACAATACCGTAGGACTTGTAATCATCAATCCTGGAAATCCTTGTGGGAATGTCTACTCGTATCAACATTTGAAAAAGGTGAGTTTTTTTTTAAAGTTATCAGCTTGTTCCTTGGAGATTTGTTGAATTGCTGATTGTATGTTTAATTAATGTTATGTAGGTTGCGGAGACAGCTAAGACGCTGCGTTGTCCTGTGATTGCAGATGAGGTGTATGGGCATCTTGCATTTGGGGATACCCCATTTGTGCCAATGGGTGTTTTTGGATCAATGGTGCCTGTTCTTACTCTTGGATCTTTATCAAAGAGATGGATTGTGCCCGGTTGGAGGCTTGGTTGGTTGGTCACCACGGATCCGTGTGCAACCTTCAAACAACCCAAGGTTATTCACCCTGACCGATCACTTCTATTTTTGTTCCTTGCTGATTCTAGTTTGTTGTCTGTTGATTGATAAATGCTAATGTATATTAGGTTGTGGAGCGCTTAAGGAAGTACTGCGACACGCTAGGAGGTCCTCCAACATTCCTTCAGGTTCATAACTTAGAAAATAAACCTCAGAACTCCAAGCATTCCAGTAGACTTATTCATGACGTTTCACTTCATCTTTACTTGCTAACCATTTTATGTTTTGGTTAACAATAGGCTGCAGTTCCTCAAATTATCAATCAAACAGATGAAGCGTTCTTCAAGAAAACCCTTAGTCAATTACAAAATGGCTCGGAGTTACTTTTCAGAATGACGAATGAGATTCCTTGCATACATTGTCCCACTAAACCCCAAGGGGCAATGGCTGTCATGGTATACAAACCTGAATATTCACGCATCTCCTCGCCTTAAATACCTTCTCTGAATATCATCTCACACATTTTAGCATCCTTGGGACTATTCAGGTGAAGCTTAATATTTCGTTACTGGAAGATATAACAGATGATATTGACTTTTGTTTCAAGTTGGCAAAAGAAGAAAATGTCATCATAGTTCCAGGTAAATTACTTACTCTACTGAGAAAAAAAAACTCAGCAAATCATTTTCTTCTCCATGTGAGAAAAATGAAAATATAGACCCTGTATCAAATATTTTCAGTACTCTTCTATTTGTGTGTGTGTGTGTGTGCAGGGGCCGCGCTGGGGCTGAAGAACTGGCTGCGATTTGTCTTCAGCGTAGACATACCATCACTAAAGGAGGCGCTGGAAAGGATAAAGATTTTTTGCTACAAGCATTCAAAGAATCAATCTCAGTGAATAGCATTGGTGACAATATTCTCCTAGGTTACCCAAATTCGCCATATTTTAAGTAGAGGGAGATTATTCCCAAGCCAAACATGTACTGAGACACAGAACACTTCTAAAAATACTTCCCATTAAGACTCCCCAGTGTTAAACAACTCGAGAAGCGCTCAGTTGCAGCTAGAGGTGTCAAATGGGCGGGTAGGGTAGGGTATGAGCGGGTATGAAGAGGGTATGTGTGCGGAGGGTAAAAGAGGATAGAGGGTACAAAAGGGTAAGGGTTTAGTGGGTGGGCGCCCTTTAATACCTTTTTTTGAATTTTGATCAATCGGTCAACAGTGGTCAACGTCGGACCTCCACCGGTCAACGATGGTCAACGGTGGTCAAATTGAGAAAATAGTAATAAGAGGGCAAATGGGCGGGTAATGAGCGTCCTTATTATAAGAGGATATTAAAGGGTAAGGGCATTAAATGATAATAGTATTAAATGGGTGTATATGAAAGATTATTTTTGGGGCGGGTAGAGGGCGAAGGATATTTTTGACACCTCTAGTTGCAGCCGCTTGCACAAGATGATAAATATTTGTCCACAGGGGGGAATCTAATAGATATTCGGATCGACGTATTCTTGTTTTTGTATGGTCTAACAACGGAAGGCATTCTTTACCTTACGCAAAGTTAAGAATGGGTCACGGAAGTGTTGAGGGGATGCCACATTTTGCATCACTTGATATGAGTCTTTGTTTCATTTGCTAGTCTGAGTTTTGTGTGCTTGTGAAATTTACATATGCATCAATCAATTGTGAAAAGGAAGAAGCCAAAAGTATCTCTACCACTCTTAAACTTAGAAGCCAAAAGTATCTCTACCACTCTTAAACTTAGCCTTGATGTCAGCCTGTAGGCTTCAGCCCTTCACCACCACCTTATCTCATTCAATTCCAACATGCATATTCTAATGATTGACTAATAATAAAATCCTCATGGAGTCCCATGTATTTAGTTGCTGGAATGCAACCTAAATGAAACATTAACATGGTCTTAAAGTGTCCACAAAGCTGTCGAAATTCCCAACTGTTAACTCTCTCTATCATCCTTACAAATTCAATGCCAATGGATTTCTCTAGTTTCCCACCTCATTATCATCATCAACTGAATCTGGGTTTTCTTGTTTATGATGTTTAAATCTAATGGCTTTAGTTTCCCCTAATCCAGCGGCAAAAATATTGACTTTATCAGACCATGAAGGAAATGCACCCTGCACATGTTGGTGTTAAAAACTACTAGTTTCATTATCTAGAGGAACACATGGAGGAAGTTGTTAATCATGATCCAATCAGATGATTAATGAGATTGTTTTTTGTTTGTTTTGAAATTAGGTACTTAAAAATGTCGTTTTTGGTTATGTACACACTGATGATCGATGCCTGAAGGAACGTTTTTTCAACAAGATAATGATAATAATGGTAGATGAGGTTATGATTGATTAAGGACTAGGGAAATATTTAAATCGGCATTTTGGCAAATGATAGCTAAACAGCACATGGAACAACTCACGATCTGCGGCCATCTGCAACATTTTGTATGGTTTGCATACCAAATAAGACAGTGCAGAAAGAAAGACAAACAACTCTCAACCTTCACGAAAGTCATCTACTCTCCTAACAAAAAGAAAGTAGGGGAAGAAGAACAGGAAGAAGACAAGTATGGATGGTGACCAGCAAGTCCTTGGAGGGTATTCGAGTTCGTGCAATCCTACCGAAGAAGTCCAAAAAGTTGAAGGCAAAATGGATAGCATGTTAGAAGACTGTTGGTTTTTTGATAACTTGTTGCTAAGGAGAACAAGAGGTATTCGTCAAGATCCAACGCTGACCCATCTGATCATGCTTCCTTTTCATCAAGTTCCAACCAACAAGAATCTGCACCATTGGGGAGTGAAGTGTATGTGGAGATTATCAAACAAGAGAGTTTGACACCGCAGGAAAACAAATGACGAAGATGTAATAACAGACAAAAAAAACAGCAAACATAAGAACAGATCAGCTCTGATGAGAGCTAATCATGGTCTTAACTCTTAATAGTGCACCGTCTTTGCCTGTGAATATGATGAAGATGGAAATGAAAGAATCTTGTGAAGACTGTGTTCCTCCTAAGGCTAGCAGGTTGAGTAGACAGACCAAATCCGCAGCCACCTCGAAAGGTAAATGCACTTTCTTTACCATATGCTTGCAACATCATAATATCAAACTTTCAAAATCTTACATTGCGTTTGAGTCCTGATGTGGCCAGAGCTGTTTTCCTGTCTGATAACATACGAAGAAAAATAACAATGTGTGCTCAAACTAAAGGAAAATGCCAGTCATGATATTATCATCGTAAAAATTCAAAATGACCTTTAATTCTCTTTTGCGTTTAAAAGACAAAAGGATTAATTTTTCTGTCGACGCAGCTAGATAAAAAGGATATGCTCGAATGTGGCAGGGACATGCGAAAGGGAGAATTTCCTGGACAGAAAGCCTTAATCTTGAAGTCATTAATGAAATGAGAAATGGGTGCATGAAGTACCAAAAGAACACTAGGAAAACAGCGAGTGTTTTGGAGCATGAAGAAGTGCAAGGATTTAAAGACTCAGGCCTACAGGATAAGAAAAAGGCATTGTCAAACATTGATGAAGTAGCTGAAGTAAAAAAGTGAAGACACAGAAGAAAATGTAAATGAGATTCGTCGAAATCCTTATCTGTCTGAAGCATGGCAACTGCAGAGATCCTCTTCATCAATATCCAATTGGGTTGTAAGTAAATCATCAGAAGACATGAAAATACAGCTCAAGTCATGGGCAAGAACTGTGGCATCAAATGTGCGCTGAAACTCTTCACAACTCTAACTTATGATTAACAACAACAAGCTTAAATAAATTGCTTATGTAATAAATTAAGACTTGGTATTCATCCATTGAGATTTTTGACCTTCATGAAGGCCATCCTATTTCGCTGTGTGGAATATATAGGACGAATCTAACCATTGTTCAGTATGCACATCTGAAATAAAGTGTGTGAGTGATAGTTTAATAACGTCCGCTATCACATATGTCACTGATATATAATGTTTTTTATGAATATATTTCACAAATTTAACCATACTTCAATATGCACATCGGAAATAAAGAGTGTAAATGATAGTCTAATAATGTCTGATACTTCCTCCGTCCCAAAAAGTTCTTCCTACTTTCCTATTTGGGTGTCCCCTAAAGTTCTTCCTATTTCCTTTTATG